>MXQC01000051.1:0-88206 GCA_002094185.1 Zhuliangozyma boniae
TGTGGGAGTTGCTGGGGCTGGGGCTGGGGCTGGGACTGGGGCCTCTGACCCGAAGGCAAGTACTGGATGTACCCGTTGGGGGTCACCTGGTAGGCGAAACCGGGCTGAACGAACTGCTGGTATGGGTAGGGGGCTTGTGTTTGTTGCAGCTGGTATGGCTGCTGAGCAGGGTACTGCACCATATTCGGAGGTAAACTGCCAGGAGGGTACGCCGTGACGGGGTACTTTGGCACCATGGGCATGGACGCCACCACGGAGGGTGGATTCACGGGAGAACTGATAGATCCGATGGAGGGTGTGGGGCTATTACCACCCCGGCTATCCCTCTGCTTGGGCGATGTGGACGAGGTCTTGAACGTGGGTTTGGGCAACGCGAGCGCGGCGGGAGAGGAGTGGAAGGATGGCCCGGCATAACTCTCATCTTCCTTCTTGACCACGGTAACGCCGAGGTTCTTTTTCTTCTTCTGGTTTCCATTCCCATTCCCATTCCCAGGACCGCTATTGTTATTGCTGCCACTGCTGTTGCCAAAGTTGGGTTTTTCGCCACTTGGAAGTGCCTGGTCAGCACCCTTCCCATCACGACTCTTGTTCTTCTTCTTCTGATGCTGCGGCTGCTGTTTCTTTCCCTCCTTACTCTCCTTCCCCGGCTTATCGTTAAAGAAGTTTGGCTTCTCTCCGCTCGGCAAGCATGGCGATGCCGAAAGTCCCCTATCGACACTAGCCTTCTTCCCTTGCTGTTGTTTCCTCCCCTTGTTGTTGTTCTTGTTGTTCCCCTCGCCAGAGGGACCAAAATTAACCTCGGCTCCGCTGGGTAACTTCCGTGTCTCCTTCTGCTTCCTCGGCGAGGAAGGAAAGGGGCTGCTGGTACGGCTTTTGCGGTCCACAAGGTTCTCGTTGGTGTGTATCGCAATAGGTATCTCGTGCGCCATCATTATGGGTGGTGTAGTTGTGTACTTATAGTCTTTTTGAGCTGGCGGTGGTTATATCATCAAATAGGTAGACAAAATGCGGCGGCGTAAACAAACGATGGCTATCTCTATTGGGATTATATCTGGATGTGACTATTTCTCTGTGTCGACAGGCCAAATTGCTCATTCACTTTTTTCCTCCCTAAGATTCTGTGTGGTTCTTTTTTTGCCCATGAGCCCTTCTGCGTGCATGACTCAATGAGTTTCTTTTTCTGTATTGTTTAGACTGCCTAAATGGGAAATGCCACAAACACCCACGCCTATTCTACGTTAACTGTTAAAGATGGAGGATACGCCAATCACGATGATGCCGACAATGCACCAGTTCATGACAAACTGCAAGCTGCCACCAAACGACACAGCGCTGCCGTACATCAGGAGCGCCACCACCACCAAGAACCCGCTAGTGACGCTCATGGTGACGCCAAAGATAAAGTCCAACTTCTGCAAGTCGTAGCGGTCCTGGTTGAACCTGAGAAAGAGGTAACCCACGAGCGCGCCCGCGGGTTGCGATAACCCGCCCAACAAGGCGCTGATGGTTACGGCCTTGAGCTTGGCATAGTGCACATTCAGGTTGAACGAGTAGTACAAGGGCAAGCACATGGAGAAGCCCTCGGTGAAGTTGTGAAAAATCAAGCTGATGAAAATAGACACGCCCAACTTCGGGTTCGTTTCCGAGGTGATATAAGTGACAAACCCCTCGGGGAGCTTGTGCAAGGTGATAGCCAACACCGTCTGGATGCCAATGAGGAATAAGCGGGATAAGGGTGAGTTGACGTGGTGGTGGTGGTGCGACTCGGCAACCAGCTGGTTGCCACCACTAGTGTGGCGATCATGGTCATGATTGTGGTCATGGTTATGGTTATGGTTATGGTTATGGTTATGTTCATGCCCATGTTCATGCTCATGCTCATGCCCATGCTCATGCTCATGCCCATGCTCATGCTCATGCTCATGCCCATGCCCATGCTCATGCTCATGCCCATGCCCATGCTCATGGTGATATGCACCTTGTGGCTCAAATGGGCTTGATTTTGTTAAAGACAAGGCTGAATGAATTTTGTCGTCTGCTCCAGGAACCTTTCCAATAGTCACATCAACTTCCTCAATATTGTGATGATGATGATGATGAGTCTGCTGAAATTTCTGGCTCGTGGTTCTCGACAAGGTGGGAATCTCGCAATAGTGCAACTCGCCATACTGCAAGTTGGTATTTTCGGCATCCTGGGAGCTGTGATACATGCAGAGCTCAGCCGACGTGAACCCCTTGCACTCGCCATCCCCTTCATGTTCGTGGAGGAAAAGCAGCAAGATCGACTTGCGTGGCTTCAACATGGCCTTGTCCACCAACGGTGTGTGCTCATCCACGGCAGACACGATATCCTGAATCTCCAGTTGAGAGCCGTGGTGGTTCAGATGCAGATGCAGATGGTGGTGACTCTTATGGCTGTGCTGCCCCTGTCCATTGCTGCCGTCGTCGGGCTTGTTGCAAGTGCCGCTGCTGCCCACCTCAATCTCCTCATCGCTCTCCCCATGGTGTCCATCGCCGCCGTGATTACAGTGCACCACGCTCTCACTGGTGAGCAAGTGCATCACATAGTTGAAAAGGAGACAAAAGATGGTGCCGCCCGCATAGCTCACTACCAAGTAAAAGTTAGCCATCTGTTTTGCTTCCCCAGCCTCAACCTCCTCATCATACGACTGCATAATGTACTTGAGCGATGCTGGGAGCATGCGGTACAACGCTGTGAAGAGCAAGCATCCCGCACTAAACGCCAAAGACCCGTTCATGAACCGGTAGTTCTCCTTGATCTCGAAGTTGTACCGCTTGGTGATGAAGCGCGGGAACACGAGATAGTAGATATCGTCAAAGTAGATGATAAATGTGCCCAACACGCAGAGCGCAGACGAGAGGGCGGCAAGTGTCCACCCCTGCGACCACGCCGAGTGTAGAATTCCAATCATGGTGATGCTAGTGTGCTAGTGTGCTAGTGTGCTAGTGTGCTGTCTGTGCAGTAGTAGTTGAAAAAGCGCCAAAAAAAAAGTGAACTGTTATCAACAGGTGATGCTTTTGTATTTTCCCCTCTCCGTGATGCGTTTTATGACGCCCAGAAACCAAAGGTGTGATGATACAACCAGGGTGCGTAACAGCGGAAAATGGTCACTCCGGCCTGGTATAAAGAAACAGAATGTGTTGATGGGATCACCATGTTGCACTTATCCCTGATCCGGCCCCCTGTGTGGACAGCACTATTTAAAAGAAATGAGGAAAACCGGACCGTTGCCTCGTCAAACCCTGGTGGTTATTGGCCCGCGTCAGCCAACGTGGAATTGTCATGGTGACAGGAACTGGGCAGGTGTCATCAATATTTGCACGACAAGGAACAAGGGAATACTAATTCAATGCAACTTCAATGTTTATTACTATATATTTGCAGTGTCAGGTGACGTACAGCCCCTCCACTCAATCATTCTTCACGTCGGAGTTAAACACCGGTAACTCATGCAGCTCGTTGTGCCCGTTCTTTCTCACAAATGGCAACTTCTTGTGTGTGGTGTTGGCGCGGGCAAACTTTCTCTTCCTGACCTTGCTCAAGTCGATCTTGTTGCAGGTGACAAACAACCACATGCCCACTGCGGCGAGGATCACGCACAAGGGCATCGTCATCATGATAATGTACTTTTCGTAGTCAATACCCTCCTCAATCTCAAAGTTGTGCATGTGGCGGTTGGCGTACTTTTCCTCTAACTTCTTCAAGTCTTCGAGGTGGCCCTTGGACACCTTGGCGCCCTTCCAGATCTCAATCACGAGCGATTTGCCCAAGTAGTCAAAGTCCTCGTCGGCAACATTATCGGGCTGAATCGAGATCAACACCTTTCTCCAGTACTCGTTGCCAAACCACTTTTCGTCAATGTATAAGGGGAAAAACCCCTGCTCGTTGGAGATCCACTCGGAGGTGTAGAAACTGTACTCGTTAATCTTGCCGCCAGCTTCGATAATCGCAGACCGTTTCTTGAGAACCGCTTGCTCAATAGGAGTTTCTTTGTCGACGTCCTCTACGGCATCTTCTGCGGTATCCTCCTGCCCCTCGACACCGTCCCGCTTCTTCAACCCCTTGTCTCTCATGCTCTCCTTGATGTGGCTCAAGTGGATGCGCACGCTTTTGACCTTGTCATTGAAGAACTTGGAGTACCACGTGACAAAGTACGTCTTTTCCATAGTCAACCGCACATTGTCCTTAGGAGTACAGAAGGGCTCGGTCGACTGGTCGCGGCCAATGCCCTTCTTCTGGTACCGGTCGGGCGTGCACCGGATCAAGGGACTGAGGTTGTGCTCGGTTAAGTCCTCGGGAAGGTACTTGACCTCTTCAAACACCTCGTCGTCGGCCATGTTGTGCGCCTTCAACTGTTCCTTGTTGTACACGATGGTGGTGGCTGTCTGGAACCACGTGGAGTAGTCGGGGTGCGCGTTCTTGGTGAACCCATTCTTCACCTCGGGGCGAATGGTCTTGGGCGAGCCATCCGCCTTGAGACTCACCCAGGGTTCCAACCCGTTGGTGGTGGCGGGGGGCTTTGCCGAGAAGGTGACGCCAGCAATTACGGTGGGAGTAACAATCTCGACCTTTTCGTTGACGGTGCGGTACCATTTGGGAGGCGGCGCCACGGTCGACGAAGATGCACCGGCTGCTTTCGCTGCTTGGTTCTTGGCATATTCCTTGTTGATGATGATATCCCTCATCCGCTTCATCAAACGGTGCTCCGAATCAGGAGCTTCGGGCGGAGGCGTTTCGATCGGCAAGTCTGACACTGTCAATGCGCTCGCAGAGGCCACCAAAAGCGTGGCCCATACCGCTAGCGATGTCAACTTCATGGTGGATAGGTGGGAGAAGAGAACTTGATTTGCTACTTGTGGTGAGGGGCTATCTATGCGCTGTTTTCAATGCTGCCTCTCTTTTTCCAGTGGTGTTTTGCTTTTCGTGATCACGAGGGGGAGGGCATCTGGCGTTGAAGAGATATATACTGGGAGAGAGAAAAGGCTAAAGGTGCGGTCTTTTTCCTCCTCTCGGTGTCAGCTTTCTAACTTCCGGCCGATCCAATGAAATGCCACTGACGCGATGACGTGTGTGTGTGCAAACACAGCTACGGGCTGGCGACCAACTTCTCTACGTAGTTCATATGTAAGTTTTCCTGCTGGGCAATAAACTCTCCTGTCAGGTCAAATACAGGAGATACCCCCGCGGGCACAAACTTGGGATTCTATCTATGGCAATATGACCCATCGCATAATACATTAATTAAGGTATTACGTGAAACTAAACTTGCCATAAGAGGAACGCTATCAGCACTGGCATGCCCCACTGACATGTCTGAGTCTGTGTCGTGAACTAGGACTAGCAAAAAGCAGTCCAGCCCAAACCACACCTATCCAGACGTCTGTGAACAGCTAGCGCTGGTGATAAAAAGTAAAGTGTTGAGTCAACGTAGAAAAACTTTTTTCTTTCTTCCTGCTTTCGGTTTTATATACATGATTGTGTTCTGGTGGTGGTTTCCTTGTTTCCGGGTAACCCCTCTAGTACTCTACAAGTCTGGTCCAGTACCCAATCTCGTTCCAGAGACTGGGCACCTCGGTCCCCAGTGGCCCTCTAAACTCAACCTTGTCTGCTGCTGTTTGTAACCTTTGCACCTCAGCCTCCACGAAACCCATCACTTCCGGGTGCTTTGTCTGCAAGTAGTTAGCAATGAACTTGTCGGGCAAGGCGTTGCTCGTCAAGCACGCGAGGTATGCGTACAACAACAACTCCGCCGCACTGGGGATCTTGTTGCCAGAGAGATAACAAAAGGGAACGGAACCCTCGCTGTTGCTTCTCTTGTACACTTCCTGCACCTCGTTCAAATAATGGTTCATCAACACGAGGCACCGCATGGTGTTCTTCAGCTCCTTCAACATCTGCTTGGTCTTGGACTTGCGCAACAACTGGCGCTGGTGGAGGGCGCTGAGTGCTACCTCTTCCTCCTTCTCGTCGTCGCTAAGGTCGTCGTTGACCAACTCGGTTGGCGCCACGCCGCTAGAAAAGTCAAAGAACGACACTCTTGCTCTATCCAAGCCAAGCAACTTGACTTGTTCCTGCGCCGCGTCGTAGAACTTGAGCGGTTGGTTGTACATCATGGGGAAGGGAAGGCACTGGGCAAAGAGTTTCCGTGTGTACTGCTCATAGTTCTGGGTGTTGCTGTAGAGGTTGTACTGGTTGATGTATTGCATCTTGGAGTCCACGAGGTTGTGCAAGCAGGCGCTCAACAACTGTTGGTGCGGAGACATGTCAGCATGTGTTTGGAACTTCCCGTTATCTCCGTAAATGCTTTCAACATATAAAACTATGCTGGCATACCCGCAATGTTTGCCGCTGTCGGTAATGAGCACGGGGAGCTCGTTGGTGTCCGACAAGTTGGTGTTGCATGATGTGACAATCTCAAACGAGTTTGCCGGTGCCGCAAGACAGAGCAACCAGACGGAGGCTAAGCTCTCGGGAGAAATCACCGATACTTCCTGGTCGTGTCCCCACACGTGAAGCTGCAACATTGGTGGTGGTGCTTGTGGTGGCGCTTGTGGTGGTGCTTGTGGTGGTGCTTGTGGTGTTTTTGGTTGGTGTTAGCTGGCTGATCTTGAGTCGTGCAAATCGCGTTCCATACGGTTTTCTTTGGAGAAAAAAATGCGGCCATTGAAACGAAGAGACGAAAAGTAGCCATCAGCAACAGCATCGAGGAGACAGCCATCGAGACTACACAATACATCAGCGCTGGAGTATAAATAGACCCGCCGCTGTTCTCGATCCTTCAGTTTTATACTATCTATAACAGACCACAGTCACAGCTGACAACAGGCCACAGCCACAACCTACCACCACCATGTCGTCCATGTTTATCCAGCAGACCAAGTCCAAGAGGCTAGCATTGGACAAGATCGGCCAGCTCGAGGAGGAGCTCGAGGCCAACCCGCTCGAATACTCCAAGTGGGTCAAGCTAATAGATGCCGTGCTCGCCAAAGACAACCAAGAGCAGGTGCGCAGCACGTTTGATAAGTACCTACAAGTGTTCAAGTTTGACGTATGTACAGCTGGCAGCAGGAGGAGAAGGAGGAGGAGGAAAGAATGGGAGAGGAGAGAGGCGAAAGGAAATCACCCAGAAGAGACGGCACCACCGCTTTATGGTTCTGCCTCCACTGGTTACTGTATAGTGTATATGTTCCTGGCTCCCTTTACAACTGCGGTCTGTTTTTGCACTACCGCTTTCCATTCTTTTTCATTCATCCTTTTCATCCCTTTTTCAAGCTACAGTTTACTAACATTTCTTAGAGCTCGCAATGGTGTCGATATATCAAGTACGAGTTGAACCGCGGCGAGAAGCAGAAGGTGGAGGCGCTCTTCCAGCGGTGCTTTGGCATCACCGACAGCGTCGAGTTGTGCCGGTTGTACGTGGACTATGTGCGCAGCGTCACCGATTTCATTACCGGAGGCGACAAGGCAAGAGGCACCGTCATTCAGGCATTTGAGTTTGCCGTGGGCAAAGTGGGCACCGACGTGCAGAGCGAGGGCTTGTGGAACGACTACATCGGCTTTCTTAAGTCGTGGACGCCCAACGCCAACTGGGAGCACCAGCAGAAGGCGGACTTGATTCGCAAGGTGTACAAGAAGTTCTTGGTGGTCCCCACTCTCAACATCGAAACCTCGTGGACGCAGTACACCAAGTGGGAGAACGAGTTGAACCCGAGCACGGCGCTGAAGTTCATTTCGGAGAAGTCGGCCGAGTTTATGCTCGCGCGCTCGTGGAACACCGAGTGGAACCGGGTCACCGACCGCAAGTTGAAGCGCACCATCAACCCGCACCACGTGGACGACGACGTGGTGCAGCAGCAGTTGCGATACTGGCTCAACTGGGTGGAGTTGGAGCGCAAGAACGCGCTCGAGCTCAAGGACGAGGTGTTGTTGGCGAAGCGCATTGAGTATGCGTACAAACAGGCCACGGTGGCGCTCCCCTTTGTTCCCGCAGTGTGGTTCAAGTACACCAAGTTCCTTCTTGCCCAGAACGACGAGGGTAACCGTGGGGTGTGTATTGCGTTGCTCAAGGAGGGTCTTGCACTCAACCCGCAGAGCATGCTCCTTGCGTTCCAAGTGGCGGAGCTTTATGAAAAAGACAATGCGTTTGACCAGGCCAAGGGCGTGTTTGGTGCCTTGATTGAGCGGTTGGAGGGGACACACCACCAGTTGAAGCAGCGGAGGAACGAGTTGAGTGAGCGCGTGAAGCCGAAAGAAGAGGAGGGGGAGGAGGAGGAGGATGAGGATGATGAGAAGGAGGGTGTGAATAAGAAGAATGGTCGTGGCAATGGTGCTGGCGCTGGTGGTGCTGGCACTGATAGAGAGGCTAACACTGATGGAAAAGCACCCCACAAGATGACGGTGGCCGAGGCAAGACAGTTGTTGGAGCTCGATGAGCGGTTGGCCAAGCTTGTCCAGGCAGTGACTCTTGTCTATATCAAGTTTATGGTTGCGTGCAAGCGCGTAGAGGGGATGAAGGAGGCGCGCGGTGTTTTCAAGCGCGCGCGCAAGTTTAATGCCATCGGGTACGAGATGTACGTCGAGAGCGCGTTGCTCGAGCACTATGCCGACAATAAAAAGACAGCGTTGAAGGTATTTGACTTGGGCAAGAAGTTCTTTAGCACCCAGGGCCCGTTTTTGCTTGCATACTTGGACTACTTGATTGCACACAACGAAGTTGACACCATCCGCAGTGTGATCCAAAGCTCCGATACAAGCTTCTCGAAGGAGATTGACGCGTTACAAGAGGAGATTGCGGCGCCGCACCTCGACCTGCTCACCAAGCGCATGAAGGAAAAGGACTTGGCCGCGCGCAAACGGTACTTGAAGTTGATGTACAAAAAGTACATTGCGTTTGCTGCCACCTACCTCTCCTTGGATGTGACCCACAGTTTCGCCAAAAAGTGCGAGCAGGTGTTTCCCGAGGATGATCCTGTTGACTTGTTTACGGATCGGTACCGGTTGGGCCGCATCAACCTTATCAAGAGAGAGGAGATGGGCGAGGACGGGTATGATGATGCGGACGACTATGAAGATGGGCATATACACAAGCGGAGAAGGATGTCCGGCAACCTGGGTTCTGTCCGGGATGATAGCAAGCTGTTGGTGCAGAGCATCAGGGAATCGAGCCGGTTGGAGGAGGAGCAGGAGCAGAAAGAGAGGGAGCAGCAGCGGGAGCAGCAGCAGGCGCCCGTGGTGGGCCAGTCGGTGGTGGCGCTCATGAACATGTTGCCCAACGCCTCATATTTTGGCACCGGCTCTGACGGGGTGTTTGACAGTGAGAAACTTGTCACGTTGTTTGCCAACTTGCCTAACATCTCGTAACAAGGGCTGTGCGATCTGTGCATTCGTATAGCTACAATGGAAATAAAATATTACCACACCACTCATTTTTGTGCAGTTTTGATCTCGGTTGCGAAAGGATACACTCACAATTGCTCCTCCTTCCTCTTGGTAGTGCCACAATGTCCTCCAACTTGTTTTCGGGCATCCCCACCGCCATATTCAAGTCGAGCTGCAAGTGGGCCGCCCCGCCCTCCTTTGGAAGCGAGCACGGCATGTTTGCAGCGCGCCGGCTCAGGAACTTGTGTTTGTGGTTGTTGTTTCTCAACTTGGTCAACTTCCAGTTGATGACAATCACCCTCCACTTTAACGAGATTGATGTGGTGGGGTTGCTTGCAGAGCCCAACAACTCTCCCAGCTTGTCCAACTCCACATCCCAGCTTTTGGAAACCAGTCTCCACGCGATCTACTTGCGCAACGAGCAAGAGTACGTGCACCACATCAACGATACCACGATCGCCGCCAGACCCCTGATTGCCTGGAGTGTCAGCCGGGTCGAAGCATCCTTGCGAGAGAGGATTGTGAGCATTCCGGGTGCGACAGTTACCACTGTTGGTGTTGGCCCTGGCATCCGTACTGTGATTGCCCAGCCGTTGTTGCACCCGTGGTGGAAGTTGTTCTACATCGACCAGCACTTCCACCACGTCCGGGCGTTTGCCACCACTGTGTTGTCCCGGTTATATCCCCACTCTTTGGATGTATCCAGTGTTGTTTCCACCACAACCACGGCTGCCATATTGCAGGTAGTGGGGATCTATGGGTTGGCACTAGGCTCTGTCGTGGTATTTGCCCTTTACGCCGTCCTTCTTGTGGTCCACCAGTCCAAGGGTCAGCACATTATCATCATTGCTGTGTTGCTCACAGCCAATGTGGCCAACGTTGTTCTTGTTGTTCTCATTTTTGCTGCCAGGGCGATGCTTGTGCCTCGTCTGGGGAGGCAGGCGTGGACAATGGTGTTTCTCGTGTTTGAGCTCACTGTGTTCCTAGCGTTTGCGTTGGTGTTTCACCAGTCCCACCGGGCGTTCATGCAGGAGGCAGCGGTAGAGAGTGGAACTGCAGTTTCTGGTGATGCTACCGATTCCGGTGGTGTCACTGGGGAAAGTCTCCCCGAGAAGGGGGTGGCACAACCACCGGTATCTGCGCTGTCCTCGTTGTACTCCGATTTGAGCGCCAGATCGTCACCACTGCCAGCAAATGCACGTACACTGCTGCTGCCTAACATGAGACATGGCGGTGGCTGCGCAGCGGTGCCAGCCACGGCGCCGATCCGGGCAAGCGACGACATAATGATGCCCCGTCGGTGTGCTACTGCCCCGCAAAAGTACATTCTCGTTTGACATTCCTCTATAATAAATATACGGCTCCTTTCCCTTCTACTATCAACATATATACAAGCACACCCACCCACCTCCCCTATGGGTCCTCGTTGTAGGGCACGGAAATGGTATCCTCAAATGACGGTTTGAACGGCCAGTCGTCGTACGCCTTGGCAAACACCATAATATCCTCCGCGGTGATCTGCACCGGCTTCTTGTCGAGGATCTCCGGGGGCACCAGCTGTTTCAAGTACTCGGCTCCAAACGCAAGCCGCGGGAGCATCTCGCGCAAAGTCATGTTCTTGTCGATAAACATCGACGTCATGATCGGCTCCACGTCCTCCAAAATGTCGGCTCTAGAAGGCCCGCCCTTGGGGATGAGCTCAAAGATGGCTATGTCGCCACCGCCGGAAAGATGGCTCGCGGGAAGCACCAACGGCTGCTGCTCCGCAAGCACGCGTGGGTCGTAGCCGTGGCCCACGGGTATGTCGGCATCAGACACGGCAATCAAGCGGCCAGTCGTGAACAACTCGCGCTTCAACGTGGTGCGGCCGCGCTTCAGCCACTCGGGCCCGCAGAACCACTTCTTGGCTGTCTTTGCCGGAGCAGTGATGACCATGCGCACGCACCCGTACTTCATGAGCCAGTTGCGGTACGCGCAGGTCCCGAGCCACTGTGCGATGATGGTCTCATCCTCTTGCGCGCTCCAGTTGGCAAACACGAGCAACTCGTCGTGCTCCCTTTGAAACAACTGGTGCTTGGGCTGCACAATCTTGTCCCTGCTGATCAAGTCGTCAAACGTGGACCACTGGTACGCATTCTTTTCGTACAACACAAAGTTACCGCCATTGCCAGGGTTTTCGTGCAACATGCGCCGCCAGTACTGGAGCTGGCGCTCCTGATGCTCGATCAACACGTGCGTCTTGGGCTTGAGCTCGTAGTTGACCATCGTTGACAACATGCCAAAGCCCGGGTGTACATCGATGATGTCCAACCTCAGCGCCGAGTTGGGATATAGCTGGGCGAGCTCGAGCTTGTCGATGACGCGTTGGGCATCCACAGGGTTGCGAAGAGACGACCGCGCATACGCATAGGAAGCGTAGTTGGTGAACGCGTTGGTGAATGCCGGGTTAAACGATCGTAGTCCCTGTGATAGCTTGGGAATAGACCTCGACATTTGAGGGAAGCAACAGACGCGGATCCGGTAGTGGATGAGATAGAGAAGAAGCGTAGAGTGCATCCCTTTTTTTCCTGCCTTTTTGTGATCTCCCTCAGATAGCTAGTTCTCCTTTTTTGCTTGTATCGCGATCCACACTCCTACTCCACATATAGCCCCCTCCCCTTCCTCTGTCAATAACCAAGTGATTCCTGCCATGTCCATCAATGGAGTAGTGCTCAAGCCTAACTGCACTTTGGGTGGTGACACCCAAGATGTTCCCTTTGCGCTCAGCACAGATGGCTTGGAAATATTGCTGTTCAAAACACGTACATCGCGACAGACGTTGATTATCACCCAGGAGAGCGCCACCACTAGTGGCACCGCCACCAGTGGCACTACGACCGGCAGCTTGAAGGTGGCGGCTCAGGATGGGTACGTGTACCTTACCACCAAGCGGCTCGTATTTGTCACTGCCACTCAGGGCGACATGGAGTCGTTCCTGATCGACTTGAACTTGGCGCCAGCGTTGCGGCTCTCGCACACGTTGCGCGCGCCCTGGTTCGGCGCCAACTACTGGGAGTTTAGGTTTTACAGCGTTAGCAAGCCCAGCATCGCCAGCGACGGGTTTCCCAAGAACCAGTACTTCAAAGGCGAGCTCCGCTTCCATGACGGCGGCTTGTTCCAGTTTGTCGACTTGCTCAACAAGGTGATCAACAACGCCGCAAACAACCGCGAAATCGACGACACCTTGCCGCTGTACAGCGAAACATAGAAGAAACGGAAATCTGGAAAAACTATACATGAAAGTCGTAATAAAACAAAGTAGAACGAAGGGGGTGAAGTACACCCGGCTGCCTCATGGGTCGGTGTTGGCTGGGGTGGACACTTCGGTTCCGGCGGTGGTGGACGCCGCCACCAAGGGACTGTCGATGCTCTCACCGTTGTCCAACATTTCAAGCTTGGCTTCGATCGGCTGCTTGATGGCCGCGTGTGGCGTCAACGGCTTGAGTGAGTACGTGTCGTCAAAACCGGTAAAGTCCAACATCTTCTCCATCTCCTTGTCCAGGAGCTCAGACAAGTCCTTGAACTTGTCCATGGCGAGGCGCTCCAAGAACGTCGCGTCCTGGAACACAATCGACCCTTCTTCGTTGTAGATACGCGCGTTGCTGAACATCAAGTGGATATCCTCGAGCGCGCCCCGCACGTTGACGTAAGTCTTGGTTGCAAGCCGTTTCTGAATCATGTCGAGGGCAATCGGGTTCTTGATCAATACGTAGTAGTCGGGGTACAACTTACGCGACGGCTTTACAAGAAACAAATCGCTCAACCGCCGGTCGTGGTCGTTCTTGTAGTTGATCACCAATCCGAGGATGCTCTCGACGGTGTTTTGCAACTTGGCTCTTTCCTCCGCCAGCAACGGGTCCGTGGCGGGGGCCATTCTTTTCAAGGTTTTGCCCCGGGTCGAGGGTCGACCCCGGCCGTTGCCCTTGCCCTTGGCCGGCTTGGGGGTGCTCGATCTCTGCTTTTTGAGGGGAGCAAACTCTTCATAGTCGTCACCCAACGCACGCTTGGCAGTAGGCGCCTCCGATGTGGTGCTGGTCCCAGTGGCAGGAGCAGAGGCACCTGCAGCACCAAAGGTACCTGTAGAGTTCCCATTGGTACCGTTAGCACTGTTTTCCTCTGCTCCCGTCCCGGTGCTGCTGCCATCGCCGCCATCTTCAGAAGCCTTGGACTTTGCCCGGCGCCTGCCCCGCTTGCGCGGCTTGGTCTCCACCTCAGTGTCGCTGTCGGCCTCCGCATCGTCTTCGTCATCGCCAGAAAGCATCCCGTCAATCTGCTGGAGCCACTGCTCCTCTGTTAAGTTGTCGTCATAGGTGGTCCGTCTCCGCTCGCGCGCCCCACGTCCATACTCTTTCGCCTCGTCACCGTTCCGGTTGAACAACTCCTCGGGGTCTTTGCGGTAAATTTCAGGCAACTCCTGCTCGGTAAAAAGGCGCGCCGGGTACGAGGCGTCGCGCGTGGCCACGTACCGCTCCTCGTCAAGTCTCTTGAACGTCTCGAGTTCCCCGTCGTTGCGGGCAATGATCTGGTTCAACTCGTCGTCGTCCAAGTCCTCCTCCTCCTCTTCAGTACCGCGCTGCTTACGCTCGTCCTCCTTCTCAATTAATGCCCGCAACATCGCCTCCTGCTCCTCCGCCGTTGACTTGTTGTCAAACTTGCCCGCCTGGATGACTTTGCCGTCAATCTCCAACTTGGCGTGCGCGCGCTCCAAAATCATCTCCTCCACTGAGTTCTCGGTAATCAACCGCAAGATCCGTACTTCATTCTTCTGTCCAATTCTGTGCGCTCTGTCCTGCGCCTGCAAGTCCTGGTGCGGGTTCCAGTCGGTGTCGAAGATGATTACAGTGTCGGCCGTCTGCAAGTTCAATCCCAAGCCACCGGCACGCGTCGACAAGAGGAAGCAAAAGTAGTCCGAGTCGGGTGCATTAAACAACTTCAACAAGTCCGTTCTCTCATCCGCCTTGGTCCCACCGTCGAGCCGCATGTACTTCATGTCGCGGTACCGCAAAAAGTCTTCCATAATGTCCATCACCTGCGTCATCTGGAAAAACATCAACACCTTGTGGCCCGTCTTTTTGAACTTGGGCAAGATCTTGTCTAACAACTCAAACTTGCCTGCCACACGCCAGATCTGGTCGTTGTTCTCGGTGTTGGGGTTGATCAAGTTCTCCACGTCCTCATACACAAAGGGGTGGTTGCAGATCTTCTTCAACTGCATGATCTGGTTGTTGACGTTCTTGATGGTCACCGCCACACTGCCGTCGCTGGGGTCGCCCGCAAACAACACATTGTACCGCAACATTTGCTGGTACAACTTAGACTGTAACGATGACATCTTGCACTTCACCACCTTCTCCACCTTGTTGGGCAAGTCCTTTTCCACGTCCTTCTTCAACCGCCGCAACAAGAAAGGCCGCAATACCTTGTGCAACCGCCGAATCACCAACAACGTCTCCTCCTCGCTGAGCTCGATCTTGTCCTGCCCGCCGGTGTTGGCAAACGGTGTGTTGAACCACTCGTCAAACGACTTTACCGAGTTGAAGATCTTGGGTAACACAAAGTTGAGCAACGCCCACAACTCGGGCAAATTGTTCTGCAACGGCGTTCCCGTGAGGATCAATCGGTAGTCGCTGTGATAGTTGTGCGTCAACGTTTCCGACAACTTCGAGCTTGAGTTCTTCATGCGATGGCCTTCATCAATGATCATGTGCACCCACCGGATGCGCCCAAGAAGCGCCTTGTCCTTGATCACGTACTCAAACGTGGTCAACAAGATCTGGAAGTTGCCGGTGCGGATATCGTACTGCAACTGCTTCCGCTGGTTGGGTGTGCCCTTGTACGAGATTTTCTTCACTGCCGGCGCCCACTTCTCAAACTCCAAGTTCCAGTTGGTGATGGTGGACAAGGGCACAATCACCAAAAAGGGGCCGGGGGACTTTTTCACCTCGATCAAGTACGTGATCAATGAGATCGTTTGGATGGTCTTACCCAACCCCATCTCGTCGGCCAAGATACCATTCAAGTGGTTGTTGTAAAGCGATACCATCCACTGGAGACCCTTCAACTGGTACTCCTTCAATGTGCCGCCCACAAGGATAGTTGGCTGCAGCGTCACCTCCTCCTTGATGCGGTGCGCCACGTTGTAGTAGTCGAGCTTCTCGCGGTCCTCCT
Organism: Zhuliangozyma boniae; assembly: GCA_002094185.1. NCBI lineage: Eukaryota > Fungi > Ascomycota > Pichiomycetes > Serinales > Debaryomycetaceae > Zhuliangozyma > Zhuliangozyma boniae. The sequence continues at coordinate 15,608 of MXQC01000051.1, forward strand.
CGGAGATGGCCACCATCTTCTGTTGTTGCTCCTCGTCCTCGGCTGCAGCCTTTTCCTCGCCCTCGAGCCCGCCGCGGCCGCTGGCCACGGCCTCGCGCTGCTGTGTGCGCACCGCTTGCGCCAACGAGTCTAAGAACTGGTTCGTCTGCTTTAACAAGTGTGTGATCCTCGTGTCCTTGGTGTGGTCCAACAACTTCAAGTACGCCTCCTCGTCGTTCAGTTTCAACGCCTGCAAACGTTGCTTGGCCATGCGCTCCAACTTCTTCTGTTCTTCTTTGGCGGTGTTGGCGTGGAAGTTGTTGACTTTGGTGACAAACCGCGCCACCTTCTCGGCCTTCTTGGTGGTTTTGACACTGGCGCGCTCGCTGAACTGGATAATCTCCTCAAGCGTATGGCTATGCTTGCGGTTTTGTTCCTCGATCAACGACTCGAGCTGCTGGCGGTACAACTCGTTAGTCACCTCCACGCTGTCAAGCGATAAGGGCACAAACTTGGCCAAGAAGTTGGGGTGCGAGTTGGGAAGCAACGACTGGTTGAACCATGTCTGTGCAAGCACTTTACCGCGCAACTCCTTCTGGTACGGGATTAACTGCAACTGCAGCAACTGCGTCTCCAACTCGGTTCTGAGCGCAGGCTCGTCGTCACCGAGCTCACTAATGCGGCTCGCCAACTTGTCCTTTTCGAGTTCAACCTTGACCACCATGTATGCCTCCTTGTTGGCAATAATATCCTCCATGCTGATGCCCTCGGGGAGCAATGACGGCCACTGGATGCGGCTGTGTGGCGTGTACAATGCGCTCAACGAGATGTCCTTGATCTCCAGGCTCACCAAGTTGGGTACCTCGAACGCATCCACCTGGATGTTAGGCTTGCTAATAGGTATCACCGTCTTGTCGTTGCTTGTCCTGTCCTTGATCAACGATTCAAGGGGAACTGGTGGGGCCGGGTCAGCCACTAATGGGCGGGGAGCCGGTGGTGGAGCAGCTGGGGCAGGTGGCACGGGCGGAGTGGACTGCATTCCCTGCACTGGCACTGGCACTGGCACTGGCACTGGCACTGGCACTGGCGCTCGTCTTGGCGCTTGTCCTGGTGCACCGGAGTATATCTGCGGTGTAGGCAGCCCTTGTGCACCCTGGTGAAACTGTGGTCCTTGTGCCGTGGCCGCTCCTGGTGGTACCGCTGAACCTGGCGTGGTTGAGGTGTTTTGGTTCATTCCCAGCTTGGCGTCTTCGCCCACATAGATTTCCAGCTTTAATGCGTCCTTGGTGGCCTTTTTTGACTGAGTCTTGGGTGGATTCTTGGGCTTTGGTCCTCTCTTACCCTTCTTCTTTGGCTCTGGTAAGCTCGTGACCGAAGGCGAGGGCGCACCGTAAGCATTTGCCTGCTGCATCCGGCCCTGGGGTTGAAAGTTGGGCGGAAACTGCTGGGGCGGAAACTGCTGGCCGCCAATAGGAGTCTGCATACCAGCGCTACCAACAAAACCGCCCTGCTGCTGTTGCAATGGTTGCTGCTTTTGGGGTCCTCTGTTGATCGCATCCATGTACTTGCCGTTCGGGTACGACGAGCCTTCGCTGGTGACAAACGCAATCAAGTTCTGGGGCATGGGCGACCCAATAGCCTGCTCGAGGGGACGGATGAGGTACTTGCTGGCCTGGATCTGCGACTTGAGCAACTGGAACTGCTGCATCGTGAACGCCGACTCGGCACCCAGGGGAACAGATAGCTGTCTGAATCCAGGGGCTGGTGACTGCTGGGCGCCAAACTGCTGGGGCGGGGCTTGGTTGGAGAACTGGGCCTGTTGTTGTGGCAGTGGCCCTTGCTGTTGTTGTTGCTGCTGCTGTTGCCCCTGCACCATCTGGTTTTTGAACTGGTTGGCCATCCTCATGTTACTCTGGGTCCCCATCAAATTGACGTTTTGCTGCATCGGGGTCCCATTGTGCGAGGTGCTCAACGCGCCGCCAATCACGGGAGAGTGCGTCTGGCCTGGGTAGTTCTGTGGGGGTGGGAAGCTGGGCTGCGACTGGGTAAACAGCTGTGGAGTAGGCACCGACTGTGGCGTCATTTGCTGGCTGCCGGACTTACCCAAACCCTGGCTCTGCTGGGGTTGTTGGGGCTGCTGCTGCTGAAGTTGTTGTTGTTCCTGTTGTTGTTGCTGCTGTTGTTGCTGCTGCTGCTGTTGCTGCTGGAATTGTTGCTGTTGGAACTGCTGCTGAAACCGCTGCTGTTGCATCTTGATGTAGTTCAACAACTTGCTGATTTGCGCAAACTCGGGCACATTCATTGCCTGTTCGCCGTATTGCGCCTTCAAGTCGTGCCAACGCTGGATCAAGCGCTGCACCTCCTCTCTTGACATTTGCCTGTTCATCTTGGAGCAGCGTAAAAACACAGGGTTTGCAAAACTAGATGGGCCAGGTGGTGATGAACTTGCAGTGATGCAGTTGGAACAACCGTGTGTGTGGGCGAAAGATTAACTGGTGTGTCTTGTCAGTTGGTTTTTTTTCGTGCTTGTTGTGGGTATTCCGAGAAAACTAGCAAAGAAGGGAGAGAGAAAGGTCGTGTCTACGTGCTAGGCTATTTCCGTGCAATTGCCATCAATACTGTAGCCTGTCAGGGAGACTACGAGACATGTTAGTTGCACAATTTTGGGTGAGCACCACAAAAGAGGGTTGTTCCCGCTGCTCATGCATGATACCAATTAAGCTTTTGGAGTCGTGGCCAGTTACTTTCCCCATGTGCAACACCTCATTTGAGATACTCAATTCTTCTGCTTTTCAAGAGCACTATTAAGGTTTCCACAACTCTCCTTGACCTCGAGGCGCATAGCTGATAGCATCAAACCGCTCCTTCTTGATGGGAAGTTTGCTTCCGGCTACCTCCTCGGTGCCGACAACCCCGTCAACGGGTTTTGCTGGTACATTTGCATCGGTTCTTTCTCTACCCCTGCCTCTGCCTCTGCCTCTGCCTCTGCCTCTGCCTCTGCCTCTGCCTCTGCCTCTGCCTCTGCCTCTGCCTGCCCAAGGACTCGTGGGCACTTCCAGGTGAGCATCAGTGTATGCATATTTTGTCGTGTCGATGATATTGTGTAGGATTCTGGTGGCCGGGTCAAATTCGTCGTCATCGCCGTCGCCATACGGGTTGTACGCCCTAAACAGATTCACGTCGTAGTTTTGGAAAATTAACAACTCGGCCTCATTCACGTTGAGACTGTCAATGCCAAAACTTGACGCCCAGATCTTGACGATGGGGTCCTCGGTCACGAGCTTCCACTCTCCAAGAGAAATGGAGCCACTACCACCAATGTTTCCACTGCTGGTGGCTCCCGGTGCCGTTTCCACAAACCGCTTATAGATGCACGTGCGGATCAAGTACTTGAGCCGCGCCGGCATCTCCGCCAACTCGTCAGCATGAGCCGCGGCGTGCTGATAAGAGGGCGAGTTTTCGTACTGGGTACCGCCGGCCCTGTTACCAGGCTCCAAGCTCAAGGAGATGCCAAAGTGATCCAAGAAGTCATTCCCGTGCTCCTGTTCCTGCTCCCGTTCCTGCTCCTGCTCCTGCTCCTGGTTGCGCTCGTGAAGGGTAGACTGTCCGATCAAGTGCGATGCAAACGTGGTCCTATAATTGGGAAACTCTTTCACCTTAGGTGCGTGCATCTTGTAACGCAAGCACTGGGGCCACGAGACCTTGGTGGCATCAGGGCCTTCAAGCACCAAATTGTACTTGACGCGCGCAAGATCGCGGGTGGGGTTGCCCTCCAAGTAGTTGTCGATGAACCGGATGGCTTCGCGCGTGTTGATAGCGGTGATGGACGTGCCCTTCTTGACAAATTCAAACTCGTGCAAGGTGTAGGAGGGCACATACAAGTGCAAGTTGACAACCTCGTCGCCCTTTCCGAGATTGGCGTCGACGTACGCCTCGTTGAACCATCGCTTGATGTTGCCGATCCCGCGGATGAATGCGGTCTGGTCCAAGATCAACCGCACGTCCCTCAAAGAGGGCCTATGGGTCTTGGGTTGTTCACAAGCAGAGTGTGCCACTAGTTCGTCTTCCAGGATGCAGCTAAACTCATCGGAACTGATGTCGCTGGCCATATCCCTAGGCTAGTGGTGCTGGGGATGTTGGGAATGTTCTCGATTTTGCAAATGCCGCCTTTGTTGTCTGTTTTTCTCGCGGATCGGCGCATTTCCTTGAGACAAGGGAGGTTCACAAGCGGTCAAGAGTGCTCTACAGAGGTCTACGGAGATCCATATCGGTATGGTTGGGTCTGGAACTGGTTGGCAACGTTTATTCAAAGCGGGGCTATGTACAAGAAAGAGCTAGTCTCGGCATGCAATGGACAACACAAAACAACACTGTCATATTGTTAGTAACGCAGACCAATAGGCAAAGGAGGGCCCATCTCCACCACCGCTTTAGTCGCCATGCCAATGCTTCCGCGTCAGATAATAGTCAAAAGGTTGTATTCATCGAACCTGTTGTTAGCAGGCTCTAACATTAGAGATGCCAGAAAAACATATAATTGAATAAAGGTTCATCACAATGGAAAAGCAGGCGGCGGTGTGGAGTTAGATAAGGAGGGATGTGTTCAAAGCATACCTTTTCGTGTATAGCACAGCAGTGAAGAGTTGCCTCCCCAGTCACTGGTTGTTGGTTGTGGTTGTTGGTTGGAAGAAGAAGAGATGCAAGTGAAAACTTTTTTTTGGTTCTTTCTCCCGCTCCTTTTGTGGGCTGCTCGCTTTGTTAGGGCTGCTCAGGATGTTTCTGTTGTGTGCACGACCTGGAGAGAAGTGACCACGACTTAGTGTGAGGGAGAATCTAAACCATCCCAGTCCGTCTATGTAACGGGACTCGTATTTACCATAGAGCATAGTGACAAGTATGTCTATGGTGGCTATCTATAATTTGTCCATTTTCGTGTTTTGGTGTCTCCCGCTTTTGACAAGATTTGGGGGAAATGTGCGAACAAATTCGCAAAGTTAACAGTGTATTACATACAAACAACAAACGTGGGATCCCCAGAAAGCATATTCTTCTCTTCGCTCTGCCACACCCCCCATCCTGTCGCACATTCCCTTACGGCCAACAAGAGATCATACACCCTTTGTTGAACGCACTTCTGCTTCTTTCCTTCCGCCCCTTGTCCCCGCATTGTAACCCTCTCGATAGTTATTGTTTCCTCCCGAACCTTGCTCTACCCGCATTGGAGATTGCCCTTCCCCGTTTCAACACAATCACAGTGGCACTCAAAAATAGCACCCCTCACTCCTTCCTCACTCTTGTCCCTCCCCCCTTCCGCCGGCTTCGCCTTGTCCTGTTTCAGTGGGAATTTCATTGTCGACGGTCGTAAGCTGCAAAACCCTAACTGGGTTTCCTAATTAGTCCAAACGTAAACACCACCGAGCGAACAAAAATAAATAGTGATCTTCGTAAATCCGGTCAATGAGGACATGGAGCAAAGAAAAGAAGAAAACTTAAGAAAAGCCCAGCCGCCTTGCCTTTTCTTCCTCTCCACCTCAGCAGAGCCCAGTTCACCAGAGTGCCAAACTAACAACCACCACCAGCCACTCTCCTCACACACATCCACCATGACTGATCGCATCCCACGAGTCTCGGCTGACGACATGCACATACCCACAGCAACACGGGCTCGGTTAGCAGCCCATAGCACCACAGACCGTCCCAGAGCCCGTTCGTCGTCGCCGGTGAAAAACCGCCATTCAATGTCATCCCGTGCATCCGAATTGTGTGCTGGAAATAGCCAGAGACACGGTGGCGACAACAACGACGTGCGTTCAATCTTCTTGCCTGCCATGTCGCCCGACCAGTTGAAGCAATTGGCCAAGTCCAAGGCCGCCAAAAAGCTCCACGTCACCAGCCCCGTCGGCAGTAAGTACGTCATCCCCGTCCCCTTTACCTTGAAGCTTCCACCCAAGCTCAGCTCGAGGGACAACTCGGCCACCTCGTCTGCCACCGCCTCTCCATTGCCCAGCAGACCAGGGTCACCTGTGCGTGGCGGGCACCAGCACCAGCACCAGCACCAGCACCAGCACCAGCACCAGCACCAGCACCAGCACCAATCCTCAACGGTCTCCACAGCCTCAGGGTTCTGGGAAACACATCCATCAAGCCTCACTAGGCTAAGACAGAGCAAGTTGGTGTTCACCCCGCACGGCTACGAAAAGGTGGAATCGCTGTCCTCGGACGAGGACAGCAATGAGCGGGAAGACACTCGTGGGCCACCTTCTCCTTCGAAACGACCAGTGCTACCTTCGCCACCTTCGGTCATCCACAACAAGACAAAGTACAACAAGTTTGCGTTTCCCTCGCAGTGTGCCGATGAGTTGAGCATCATCGAGGAGGTGTCAAATTACGGGTCGCGCTCGTCCAGTGTTGTTAGCAGGAAGAACGCCGCCACAAAGCAAAAGAAGAAGGAGGTGCCCACTAAGGATGCAATAAGCAAAGAGGCCAAGTTATTGCCACCTACACCTGTGATTGCTGAAGACCGCAATACCACACTCAAGCGCAGACCGCCGCCAGTGAAGCAGGACTCTATTGCCTCTGATGCCCCTCCTCCTCCTGCTGCTGCTGCTATTGGAACCACTCTGTGCAAGATATCCCCCAAACACACATACAACAAGAGCTTGCCCATAATACCCGCGGTGCGTAACTTCACGGCGGGCCCAGCAATTCCGGCAACCCCTATTCCCCACTCGTGGCGGGAAACCGACTTGAGCGCGTTAGCAGCGCCCAGGCAAGTACCGGGCAAGCTCAACCCCGTTCTCAAGATCCACAAGCGCAGTTTCAGTGACGAGTCGTTTGTGTCGTCGGTGAGCTCATTTAGCTCTGTGGGCGACTACGCCACGTTTGCTAGGATGCACACCATTTCTCCGCCTTTGCAAAAGGTCCAGTTGATCAAGTTGAGTCAACAGAAGCAACAGCAGAAGCAAAGGGAAGTGGCTGCTCCTGATAAGCCAGAGAAGGTTGCCGACCAACAGGCACAGGTGACAGAGGTGGTTACCATGGAAGAGGTTACTACCGCTCTTGAAGTGGCACTCGCACCCCCAACTGTCACTACCACAACCGCACCACCGTCAGACTCAGTCTCCAACAGCTCATGGTCAGACTCTTCCAACAGCAACGATAGCTGGGACTCGCTCCAGAAATCGGTTGACTTTACCTACACAGACACAAAGTCGCAGAGGGATGTGTTAGTTGAAGATGTTCTCTCCAAAACAAATGTCGACGGCGACGACGAAGGGTTATGGACGGACGCCAGCGAGTCATCGACAGATACCCAACCCTTGAAGGTTGCAAAGTCCGTGAAACAAAGAACGGCAACTCAGGAGGCATTAACCACAAGTAAAACTACCACCATCGCCACCACCAACACCTCCCCCCCTTTTGAGATCGAGGAACCCCGGTCGGACAACAAAGGCACAGGATCTCAGTTCTTCTTCCCCAACAACGAGTCCAACGTCACCAACAGCAAAGAGATCAAGTCGCGGGTGTTTGGGGACCGCGGCAGCGTTAAGTCGAGGTACAGTTTCTATTCGAGCACGGGCCAGATCGAGATCCCCGACTTGTCGGACAAGCAGGTGATGGACGGGTATTCGTCCAAGACGCCGTCGTCGTACAATGGCACCACCTTTTCCGATATCAGAACCGAGACCTCGGCATCTGACGTCGAGGACAACCTTCCCTTGCCGCAACACAAGTTCAACATTCCCGGAAAAGATGCCATCAACCATTTGCGGCACCAGTACAAGCTTCTTGATGGAGGCGGGGATTCCGACATCAATATGGAGAGCACTACCAGCGCGTTCTACGCAGCACCTCAGATTGCCAAGACGCTACCCAACGTGCAGTGCAACTTTTTGACTGTTCCGCTGGCAAAGAGGTCCTCGCCGGTGCGGCATACAAGACACCGGTCAATGTTCAATATTGACTTTGACGCCAGTGCTGCCATGGGCAAAGCAGAGGCAAAGACGTCATCAGGGATGGGGTCGAGCCGTGGTTCTGTGTCTGCACAGAACAAACACACCCGAACAAAGTCAATGAACTCGTTGCCTACGGCCCCCGTTGTGGCCACCGAGGAGATGATGAACTTGCAGGTGGCAGAGCCGCCTAAGAAGGTTACCTATACGGTCGATTTCAAGGAATCGAGTCATGGTAACGGCGACGGAGGCGGCGACTTTGGTGACAACAAGAGCATTCTCGAGTGTCTTATGAAATCGAAGAGCCTAGCCTCACAGCCGCACAAGAACGTGGGTCACAGCGAGGACCACAACGAGGACAGTGACTCTGATGGCGAGAGTGTGGTGATTGACTTGACCAAAGGCACATACGACGTGACGATGGTTGCCAGGAAGAACTCGACCATGTCGTACAAGTCGGTCACGGAAAAGATCAATGACAAGGAGGTCGAGGTGGTGTTGGTGGATGAGGACGAGGCAGAAGAGGACAACGATGAGTTGTCTAGCATATATTCCAGGTATCGCAAGAACTGGATCCTCCGATCGGGGTCAACGGGGTCCACTTACTCAAGCTCGACGGCGTCAACGGCCACGTCGGCATCTTACAACAACCACGTGCACTCCAACGCCCAGTTGCATGTCAAAAAACAGAGCCTGCCCTCAAGGCAGTTGTCACACCTTAGCCAGTTGAGTACGGCGGGGCGCGTAGTGCACGAGTTGCAGATGAAGCGGTCCAATGCATCCTCGGCCGCGAGCTACGTGTCGAACCGGATCCAGCCACCGAGGCTGCCACAGAAGCTGCAGAAGGAACAGTCGCAGCAGCAACCACAACAACCACAGCAACCACAACAATCACAGCACTCGGCTAAGCAGGTCACCTCCGTGCCCAAACCTCCCATGCCAGTGGATTCTTCTCCCGAAAACCAGCTGGAATCGCACTATTTCAACTACCATTCCGAGACGTACGATTTCAACACATTCATGCAACAGAGAAAAGGCTCCAATATGCACTAACAGGCGTGCCAATCCTGTCTGCCCTTTCCCTCCTTCTCATTTTTATTTTTCCCACCTATTTAATCAATGCATAATTATATTCCAAGTCAGCACTGCTGTGCACCAAAGCGACATCAGCACAAGTAAGGACTTGCCTCCGTGATGGTGCTCAAGTCAACACCGTCGCTGGGAATATGAAACGAAGAGTGCAAGCGGCCAATAGCGTCGTCACACTCACCCAAGTGCTCGTGCTTGTGCTCACCCTGGCCCACCAGGACATCGCTGCCCTCGCCGCTCTCCTCATCCACCGAAACAAACGAGTTCATTGACCGCATGGACGCCCCGCGGCTGACACTCCGGCTCTGGTCCGTGTCAGTACTAGCAGAACCAGAAGAACCGGGGGCCAAAGAGCTGCGGTAGAACGTCACCGTCTTGTTCTGTGTCTCAATCTTGTTCGACTGGAGCTGGCTCGACACCGCCGTCTTCCTGGGCTTCTTGTTGTATGAGTTGGAGCGGAAAAACGCCGGCTGGAGCTGTTGTTGCTGGAGCTGCTGCAACCGAGATACGCCGGGATTCACCACCCGCTCTTGCTCCTCAAACTCGTAATCGTCGGTGACTTGATTAACTTCATCCAAGAGGTCCTGGTCAAATGAGGAGCTGTGGTGGTCGTCGTTTACCTCATCCTTGCGCGACTTTAACGTAAGACTCTCCTGACTGTTGTACCATGAGTAGCGCTTCGCCACAAGGGTTCTGAAATCTTGCATGGGGTTGGAACCTTGAGCAAGGAAACTATCTCCGCCGCCGCCAGTTGTCAAGGCTGCTGTGGCTACGGCGGCTGCTGTCTCATTCTGCGTCAACTTATCCAAGGTGGGCAACATGTGGTTCACCGATTTTCTCTGTTCCGCCGCAGTCTGCTGCAACGAGCTTTCCAAGTTGACCAAAATATCCATCATGCCAGCAATCGAACTCCTCTGCGGCTGTTTCTTTTGTTGTTGCTCTGGCAAAAGCTTCCCAGTTTCTTCTCCCATGGACGTCTCCAAGCTGCCCAACAACGCCATCATTTCATTCACAGACTGCCGGTTCAGCTTGATGCCATTTTGTTGAGGCTCGCCAGGGGTCACACCAAAAGAGCTGTCTAACTTTCCCAACAACTCCATCATCTCGTTCACGGAGTTGCGCTGAGGAAGAGGACGCTCTCCTTTCTGCATATACTGCCCATATGTGTCAGTCAGAGCCGGCGCAATCCCAAGGCCCACAGTTGGTCTCTCTACTGCCCCACGTGCATTCGAAAAGTCATCAAATTCGGCCACTTTCTCAGCCACCACTGCATGCAAGTTTTCGTCGATGGACACATGGAAGCTTTGCAAAGACCCCACGGTCTTGGTGTTGCCACCCAAGACTGTGCTCGAGACCGTGGGGGAGGTATGCTCGAGGTTGCGTCCAATGAAAGCTCTGTTCAGATTGGCGTCCAGGTAATCAGTTTTGCGCCTCCGGTGGCGCAAGTTACGACCAATCGTGACGCCGTTGATTATGGGGCTGTTCAATCCCCGTATATCGATCTGGAAATCAGTGGGGAGGTCGTCGGCGTCCAGGCTGCGGTATGTGGTGCTCATAGTCGGCAGACTCGAAAGCTCAAGGTAGTTTTCTAGAATATCTTCTTCTTCGAGGGTAGGATTGGTGGGAATACCGGCGTTCAGGGTGGTGGTTATAGGAAAGCCACTGATGGACAAGTGGTAGGCACCGTTGAACGGTTTGTGTGTGTTGGCCGCCAGCTTCGCGAACAATGAGTCCTTGAGCAAATGCAAGGTGGCCAGACCATCTTCTTGCTGCCTTACTTTCGACAAGTGCTTTTCAAACTGGGCCACGTGAGGTAGATCGTGCGTCAGGTGGGACAATGTGCTCTGCCATGAGGGGTCTCTGTCAGCCACCGAGCTGGAGGATGCATTGGGCACTCCGAAGCCAAACGTAAACTCGTCATCCAGGGCGTCGTCCAAGGGGTTGTACAGGGAGTTGTGCAGGTAGTGCAAGTCATCTTCCATTTCATGCTCCATGGCTCCATCAAAACCCCCATACAAGCCATCGCCCACGCCGCCACCACGCTCCTCGTTCTCCTCATCAAACAACTTGTTGTACCCCACGTTTTCCTCGTAAAACTCGTCCCTGTCGTCGTCTGCCCCGTTGTTTTCAAAGTCATAGTCGGAGTACTCATCAGCGCCGTACCCCAAGTCATTCTCATTAAACGTGTTGGACTGAATTCCATCTGGCCGTGACACCCTGCTTTTGTAGTACTTGACAGACGTGTTCCTTCCGCCCTTCATGTCGTTGACAAATGAAAATTGCGAGGAGGAATCGTCCTCATCAGAGTCATAATCAGTATCATCCGCCTCCTCTTCCTCCTCCTGCTCCTGTCCATTGATGTGGGCACTTTCTACTCCTCCATTTTCCTCTCTCGGTGTGTTTTCCGCCAGATACTTGAAACACACCTGCTTGGTGTGAAACATCTCCGACTCGGCTATCGAGACGATGCTTGTGTTGAACGACGAGTTAGGGGAAAGTACCACCGGCGGACCGAGCTGCTGGGCACTCGCAGCCTCTTTCGGACGATGTATGGGCACGTTGCTCTGCGACACTACCGTGCGCGGCACCGGACGCGACACCTGCTGAGACACTTTTGCCATCATATTCAAAGATGGGGACGACACGTTCGACTTGAGCTGGCGTTTGTTGGCGGCATTCACCGCTGCTGCTGCCGCCGCCGCCGCCGCGGCCATCGGGTCCACCTCTAAAACACTCTGGACCGAGTTGCCGCGACTGTGCCTATGTATCGCCGATTTGAACTTCCTGTGATTTGGTGACGACAAGTTGAGTGCTTGGTTAAGGCTGTCTCCCGAGGTGGGATATGCAATAGAGGTGGTGCTCGAGCTGGCGGTGAGCGATGGTTTGGACGAAAAGAGGTTCTTAATCGGGGTGAGGAGTTTTTTGGGCGAGCTCACGCTGGAGCTCGTGGCTGCCTGTGGCGGTGTGAAGTAGGGCACCTGTTGTGCCTTAGGCGATGACACTGGGGTGGTCTTGGTGTGTGCCACGGGAGGCGGCGGCCCGTCAAGCATGCTGTTGTGCCGGCTTGACTCGCTCGAATCGCCTCGGCGGTGGGACTTGATGAACGATCTCATAGTGATACAAACCTGGGTAGTGACAGATTGCTCATGTAGTGGTTTTATTAGTTTCCTGTCTGGTGAGATGCAGCAGTGGGTTGAAAGGGGGTGGAAGGCTGGTTGTAGTGTGGTTATGGTATGGTTGTAGTGTAGGTAACAGCGCGCGGTTGGTTTAAAAATAGAACAATGGGGCGGAAGCAGTGTGAGAGAAAAAAATGCGCGAGATCAAACTCCCCTCGATTGCCCAATTGGGATAAGGAGGGAGGAACTCCACCTGGAGAAAGGATAGCGCCTTACCAGCAGCAGAAAGATATTTAGACAAGCTTGGCTTGGACTATATTAGGCTCACAGTATAAGTTTGTGTGTGCATGTATCTGTACACATAGAGTGCATCGGCTTGTTGCTCTTTTTTTGTTTATGCGCTCAAGGTTCTTCTCTTCTTCACGGCGTCGGCCAAGAGCTGCAACACCAGCTCGGTGTCCTCCCACCCGATGCACGCGTCGGTGATGGAGACCCCGTACTTCAACGCGTCCTTGCCCTCGGCGGGCACGTCCTGCCTCCCCTCCTTGATATTGCTCTCAATCATTAACCCGCAGATGGAGGTGGTGCCGGCGGCAATCTGGTCAGCAACCACGGCCGCCACCTTGGGCTGATTGCGGTGGTCCTTGTTGGAGTTGCCGTGAGAGCAGTCCACCATGATCCGGGGGCCCCTTTGGGTGTCAGAAATGACGCCCGCCTTCACCAACTGCGCCTGAGCCTCCTTCACAGACTCGGCGTCGTAGTTGGTGCCCTTCTTGCCGCCTCTGAGAATCACAAAGCAGTCCTTGTTGCCGTTGGTGCCGACAATGGCCACCACGCCGGGCTTGGTCACCGACAAAAAGTGGTGGGGGTGCGAAGCCGCGCGCAAGGCGTCGATGGCCACGCTCAAGGTGCCGTCGGTGCCGTTTTTGAACCCCACAGGAAACGACAACCCCGACGCCAATTCACGGTGCAACTGCGACTCGGTGGTTCTGGCGCCAATGGCGCCCACGGAGAACAAGTCCGACAAGAACTGCGGCGAAATCGTGTCCAACATCTCGCCGGCAATGGGGAGCTTGGACGTCAACTCAACAAACAACTTTCTCGCAATCCGCAACCCCTTATTTATGTGGAACGAGCCGTCAATGTCGGGGTCGTTGATCAACCCCTTCCACCCCACAGTGGTTCTCGGCTTTTCGAGGTACGCTCTCATGACAATGAGCAACTCGCCCTTGTGTTTCTCGTTCTCCTTGTACAAGCGCTCAGCGTAGTCCAACGCCGCTTGCGGGTCGTGGATCGAGCAGGGACCAATGACAATGATCAACCGGTCGTCCTTGCCGTCGAGGATCAGGCACGCATCGTTTCTGCCCCGCAAGATCGTCTTTTCCGACTCAGGAGTCAACCGGTACTCGTGCTGTAGCAAATCGGGGGGAGTAAGTGGATCGTAGCCACGGACTGAGGTGTGTTAGTACCAGCTGGTGGACAAAAGTCGTTTGGTCTGCCACTGCTGGCGGCTCCTCCCTTCTTCCCGAGACGGAGTTTTCCCCAGGATCCAGTGCCAACACCAAACAATCGATTCACAACATACCTCTCCAGTCCTCCATGCGGGTTCTGTCGCCCACATGCTCGTTAGTGATGAACATGTTTCGTCGTTTGTAGCAGTGGTGGTGGTGGTGTTGTCTTTGACGGGGTCAAGAAGTGGTGAAAAATTCTGGCGAGCTACAAGCAATATAGGCAAAGCGAAGACATTGAGTCACAGTTTTCCATGTTGTGTTGGCTTCTTTGTGCAACCTGCAAAAAAAGTCGTCGGCCAAATTACAAATTACACAAACTGTATTGGCTGGAAGGCATGTGGCCCCATTTATTAGGCTCATCACACATTGTGCTATATTCTTGGCGTGTGGGTTGGGAAGCACACTCCTCGGACCACCTGCGTCCACCCACGAGGGCACAAACACAAGCCCAAGCACAATGACGCCTCCGTTATCTTCCCCTCTTCTTTATCTCTCCCACAACCTTTTACCTCTACCACCCCCTCCTTTCTCCTTTTATCTCCTCTCCTTTTGTTACCCTTATCTCTCCTCTGTTTACACCCTTTCAAACACATACACGTACGCGCTCGTCTCGATATCCCGCAAACCCGCCTCGTCGCACACCACCACCTTCTCGTCATTGAACAACACCCACTTCTGCTCGCCGTCCACCACCTTTTTGATAAACGCTACATAGTGGCCCGTGTGTGGCGACGTGCCCTTGTGGCAGATCACAGACTGCAATCGGTACCGCGAGCTCGCGTTTGCCTGGGCCTGTTTCAACTCAGCCACAAGCTTGCTCTTTTCCTCTTCGATATTAATAACCGGCCTGGTCTCGACAATCTCCCCGTTGTCGTCGGGGTGAGCAAAGAGCCACTCCACGGCGGCGTTGGCGTCCCCACCACTAACCACAAGCGCCTTGCGCGCCAACTTGGAGTCGAATCCCATGGACGCCAAGTTTTCTACCGCTTCAGGCGAGGGCTCGGCCCTGGAGACAGTGCTAGAAGCAGCAGCGGCACCGCCAACCGCCTCCGCATTGAATGGGTCATCAATATCAGCGTCGTCCATATGAGCAAAGAGCCAGTTCATCGCATCCTCCGCCGACTTGTTCCCCGTGTGGAACAACGCCTTTAAGCACCGCGGCTCGGGGAAGCCCATCCCCAACAACGTGTTCAACGCCTCCTGGTCAGCAACAAAAAATGGCCCCCTTTTCTGATCTCCCCCTGCCTCTTCTTCCTGCACTTCTCCAGCGCCAAACTGGGGTGCGGCAAAGAGTGCAAGGTCCAACTCGTAGGGCACGGCCACGGGGACGTCCACCTTGATTGGCGCCCAGTTCTCCAACTTGGTCCGTTGCACGCTCACCACAAGGTGCTTGGGGAAGGTGCTGAATCCAGTAGACTTGACAGCGACCCCGGGCTTGGCGTGGCAGTTATCGCAGTCAAACCCCCCGATCTCTTCTGCGGCCACATAGTCCGCCAAACTCTCCTCGAGCGTGGTCTCCTGGTAAATCCGCTTATCGCCCACGATGTTCACCACTTCTGCGCGCACGGGAACCGACACGGTGTCGACCAACTCGCTGTGCAACGTGCCGTGCTTGCAGTGCATGCACAACACCTTGCTCGCCACCAAAAACTTGAATTCGCTGTTCAACGCCAAGCCCAACTCCCTGTCGGCCTTGTCAAAAAAGTACAGCAAGAACTCGAGCGCGTCCTGTTGCCGCTGAGTCTTGAACTCGGGGTGGTTTTCGCCAATCAACGACTTAAACGCCGCCGCCCTTAGCCCGAGCTGGTAGTCATCGCCCTTGAGTGACCCCGTTTTCGAGTACCGGCCCGAGTAGAGCCCGTCGTAGATCTTGATTAGCTGCGCTGCCAAGTCTGTGGCCGGGTTCTCCACCTCATAGGGGAACAGCTTGCCAGCAAAATAGTCCTGGTACGCCTGCGTGGTAAAGAGCGCCTGCACCACCGAGTTGACGTAGCACGAGTTGCCTAAGTTCTGGAACCCCGTGAAGCCCTTGCCGAACACCGGCAGTAACTTCACGCCGCCCGCGCCCTCAAGTTTGAAGTCCCACTGGAGGTTCTGGGCAATGTTCAACTCAACCAAACTTTTTTCCGTCTTGACGGCGCTGGCCAAGTCAATACCAAACTTGCGCACCTTATCGGCGAGGTGTGGCACCTTGACCTCGTCGTTGCATTGATAGCAATACGCGTCGTATGAGTCCGAGTCGGCCGAGAGACTGCCGAGCTTAAGCGCCACGGGGTGTTGTGTCGCCTCGTAGTGCGCCAACGCGTGCCCATGGCCCTGGAGCGTCGACCCAAACTGTTGCCGGCCACAGCCCAAGGCGCCGCAGTGCAAGCAGATCCAGAGGTTCTCCTTCAAGTCACACTGCGCACAGTGGGTCAAGTCTAAGGTGTCGCTGCCCACTTGCTCCACATCTACGGAATGTGCACAGGGCACAATCTCCTGCTCCCACTGCTTGATCTCGTCATCTTTGTTGGACGAGTTAGCGTGCAAGATTTGCTCAATCAAGAAATTGACCTCGTCCGAGACTTCGTCGCGGGTGTACAACTTGTCGTGCTTGGCATCGTAGACGGTAATGGATGTGTCGTAGTAGTCGTCGTCGAACACGTTTTTGATCTCCAACTTCTGGATCTTGGCCGAACGCCCGTTCTCGCCGCCGCCGCCGTTGTTGTTTTTGTTGTTGTCGTCATACAACAACCGGTTGCGCTCCTCCTGTGACTTCAACTGCTTGTTGATGTTGAGATACAAGTAGTTGCCCGTGCGCTCATAGTTTTGCTTCGTGTGGTTGTACTCCGTCGTGCGCGAGTACGCCCGGTACGTTTTCAAGTCGATGTCCAACCCCAAGTCGTTGTTTGCCGGTGTGTCAAAGGTGTACATGGAGTCATCCTTGTAGATCTTGGCCCCAGTAGGGATTGTACTTGGGATATCAGAGGGCAATTCTAACTGGACCATTGTTTGGTATGCCGTGGAGATGGTGGTGGGTGATAAAAATGGGCAGTACAATTGGCCGCCTTTTTTTGCCTCTCAGGATTTCTTCTGCCCGTTTGTGGAGCTGTCTGTACGTACCACCACTGCCACCACCATGTGCCACCGCTTGGTTGAGAAGTTCCAGCAGAGACTTCAGCTTGCAGACGACCGCGAGCACAAATTCAAGTCCTGCATCTACTTCTCCAACTGGTCGGTATACAAGCCAAAACACTTTCTCCACCACATACCCTTGCAATACTACACCCACCTCTTTTACGCATTCATCCACATCGACGAGGGTACCGGACAGGTCAAGTTCTCCGACGCGTGGAGTGACATCGATATGCCCAGCTATAGTCCCGTGGATAAGCTGAACCACCTCAAGGGCAACTTGCAGTTGGCGTACATGCTCAAGACCCAGCACCGCCACCTCAAGGTGATTATGAGCATCGGCGGCTGGGGCACAGCGCACTTGTTCGAGGCAGTAGTGGCAGATGAGACGAAGATAGCTGCATTTGTCTGTTCGGCCGTGGAGTTTGTGCAAGAGTATGGGTTCGACGGCATCGATATCGACTGGGAGTACCCCAAGTACAAGGACCAGGGCCAGCAGTTCGCGCAGTTGCTACAGCGGTTGCGGCAGCAGCTACCACACCCGTTTATTCTCACAGTGGCTGCACCTGGCGGCAAAGACTTCGACCACCTTTGCATCCCAGCCATGGACAAGTACTTAGACTTCTGGAACTTGATGTGCTACGACTTTGCTGGTGCCGGCTGGTCGGACAAGGCGGGGTTCCACTCCAACTTGTTTGGGGACAACGGGGACAACACGTTGAACGCGTCGGATGTGGTGGCCAAGTATTGCAAGCACGTAGCGCCAGAAAAACTCATCTTGGGCATGCCTGCCTATGGTCGCACGTTCCCTGGTGCCGGCAGGGGCGGTATCGGGCTGGTGTTCAAGCGCGACAACGCCTCAGGCGATAACGACATTGTTCAGTACCACGCCATCCCCCAGACACAGGCGCACTTTGATGCGCGCAAAGTTGCAGCGTACGTGTGTGGTGACGAGGGTCAGTTGATTGTGTTTGACAGCGCGCAGAGCGCCAAGATCAAAGGTCAGTTTGTCAGGCTGAAGCAGCTTGGTGGCGGCATGTGGTGGTCATCAGAGGGGGAGGTGGTGAGGGGCAACAGTGCAGCAGGCAAGGATAATACTGATGACACAGAGTATGCGGTGTGCGAGCAGACGTTGGTCAAGAACTTTGTGGACCAGTTGGGCGGTCTCGATGCCTTGGACCGCGGTCCCAATCACCTCGAGTACCCCAAGAGCAAGTACTTGCGGAAGTTAGCAAAGTGAGGGAAATCTGTGTAGACGAATGCATGTGTATCTGTTAGTGCAGCCATGTCATCTTTCTTCTTTTACTAGTTCACTGACACCTCTCACGACGTATCTATGCTACAAAATCGAGTCCATCCTGGCAAACACACTCAACACTGCCGCCACCAACTCCATCTGCAACTCGGTGGCCCCGCTCTGCTCTACCTCCGCCGTCACCTCCTGGCCCAAGTTCAACCCGAACCCTAGCGGGCTCTGGTGCGACAAATTAAAGGGGAACTCGCTAAAGTCGGCCAACAACTCGTCAGCGCGCGCAAATGCCTGGTCGCGCTTGTCGTAGTTCAAGGTCAATACCACGTTCTCCAACACGTTAGCGGCGTAGGCGCCGCACACGAGCGAGATGGTGCGCAAGTACCGGAACGAGGTGTCCTTGGGAAACTGCTCGTTAGCAGCCGCGTCCAAGTCCACGGTTCTCTGCACAAGCAAGTTCAAGATCCGGTTCTTGATGTACTCCTTGGATAACTTGTCGGCCACGGGGTGAGTGGCCATGTCGAACAAGAAAAAGTTCTTGCGTTCGGTGCGCAAAATGCCCTTGTCGACCAAGCCCTTGGCCAAGCGCTCTCTGACCTGCTTCAATTGGTAGTTGATCTTCATCAAGTTCCAGGTCTCGCCCGACAACAAGTCAACCCAGTTGGTCACCGACAAGTTGCTGTCATCGCCCTTCATAATCTTCAACGCCTCATCCAACAACACCTCGCCCGTGGGCTCGGCGTCTATAACCTCCACAAGGCGGTCGCTCAACTCAAACCTGCGTCTCGCGGGGTCGTTGACCAAGGTGATCTTGTTGCGAAACGCCAACTCCAACAAGATACATCCTCTCAATGCGTACGAGATGTTGTCGTTCCAGAACGACAAGTAGCCCTCCTTGTCTTTCAACCCCATGAGCAACACCTCCTCCATGAGGGTGAGTAGCGGCGCCTTGACCTCGGACCTGTTCTTGATGTCGTGGTCATCATATCCGATCTTGTGGTCGATGTTGCCGGCAGAAGGCGTGGTCACAGTGTCGTCGTCGTACGAATCTCCCGATTGCGGTTTGGGGGTTGCTGGTTTGTTGGCGCCACGGCGTCTCTGCAAGCCAGAGGAAGACATGTATGGGAGGGGGAGGCGCTTTACTTGCAGGAAGGGTGGTGTAAATAGCCGATTGACTAGGTTTGGGGTAGTATAGGATGTCGTGTTCTGATGGGGCTGTGACTGATTGCCGATAAGCCGGTGTGGTGTGGTGGTGAACAAAATCTGGCAGGTGAGATTTTCTCTGTGTGTGCTTTTTGTATGGTATTTTCACCTTTTTTTGTTCTTGATCCATTTTTTTCTTCTTACACTACGAAGCTGTATTGTGCTGTGCTGTTGTTTCCCGCTTCCCCTAAAGAACAGCACAGGCGCAGCTAAATCGACTAAGCCGAAAAGAACAGGCGGACCACGCCACACTAACCAGCCATTGTCCACGGTGCCAGTGCAATGAACGCATCAGTATGCTTGTCCTCTGTTTCTTGGTCCCGTAGGATATGCTATTGGCCCCCTTACGTAGATTGTAGGGAGGACAGGAGAAAAGGAGGGAGCCCAGCTTTGGACGTCTACACACGACCGCGTCATAAAACTGGGGCAGTTTACACGACGCCATGATTTAGTACAAACGAAGGAGCACGTAAACAGAGGCGAGCCCAATACCAACGTGGACAGGTAGAACCAGTGCCACCCAATTGTCGTGACAAAGCATCTGACCTTAAGCAATTGTCTGTTCTGCGGTAGGTTCCCATCATACTACTTTTTTAGGCAAACATACAAAAAAAGTACACAGCCAACCACCAGACACTACAGTTACTCTATTAAGGAAAGGGTAGACCAGACACGCCAGGGAGCATCTCGACGACCAGTAAAACCCACCCATGTCGGAACCACCCCAGAAGCGCCCCACTGCTTCCAACAATAGTGATGACGAGCAGGAGGCAAAGGTGCCGGACTTTACTTCGTTTCCGACAATACCAGACCCCGAGGCGGCAAACGCCAAGACCATCTCGGGGTTGTTGACCCAGACGCTACGCAAAGTCACCAACAACGCGTCGCATCTCGTGACAAGCTACTCGCTGAGCTATACCTCGCCGAAACAGTTGCGTGACTCCATTGCTGCCGAGAATGCTGAGGCCGCATCGATGGTCAAAGATAAGATTGATGACACGCCGGTCGATTTTGACAGTACGCACGGGCGCTTGGTGAGTAAGGATGCGTCGTTCCGGGCACAGATCCCGCTCAAGGAGACAATAATCTTTGAACTGCATGGTAACAACGGCAAAGAGAAGGACAAGCTGGGCAGTATCCGGCGCGAAGTGGTTACTCCCCCTGTTGACCGGAGTTCGATTTTCACCATAGACGCGGATGAAGGGCAGGCAGCACAAGCTAGGCCGATGGCAAGTGCTGCCGGCGTTTCTGGCACTGCCAGTGTATCTGGTGCATCTGGTACTGCTGCCATTGCTGCTACTAGTGTTGGCACACTTCGACCCAGTGTGCCCGAAGAGCCTCCCCGCGTCACGTCCGACAACAAAACGTTACGGATCTCCACCATGCAGTTTCCACGGATTCCGGCGGCCAATGCCAGCACCACAAGCTCGGTTATTAATGTCAACGTGCTGGCGTCCACCGACATGGAGTCGACTATCAGCGAGCGCAACAGCACCGACACCATCAAGCAGGCGCATAGGAAGGACTCCACCAGTGATAGCAAGGGCAAGTCGTTGCAGGCGCGGATCTCGTTGATATTCAACAATTTGCCCAACGACATTGAGGTGTCGGACGACTCGGCCTCCGACACGGAAACCGTGCACCACAGTGACCGTGACGACACCAGTCATATAAATGGTGGCAGCACCCACGTGAGCAGGAACAAGACGGCCAACACTGGCGATAACCGTGACCATGGCCATGGCCAGAGCTACAGCCATACCTACACCTACAAGACCAGCAACAACAACACGTCCACCGACGACGTGAATGTGGAATATATGCAGGATCAGCCGGCGGCTGGCGGTAACGACGCGTTCCGGCTGCGGCACCTGTCGCGGTACGACTTGTCGTCGATGTACAGCGAGTCCATTGCTAAGTCGTCGCCGATCAAGGCCGAGAGCAAGCGCGCTGCCGCGCTCAAAACTACGCTCGGGCTGTCACTGACTATATCATCCTTCCAGGCATTGACCCAGGTTAACTCCACAACCACCAAGAGCGGCGCCGGCAAAACCGCTACCAAGCGGCCACCGAACTTGTCATCAGTGTTGATCGATAACGCCAAGTCGATTATCCACAACAACATCGGCGTAGTGGCATCGTCGGCATCGTCGATCGTGTCGGGAACAAGGGCCAGCGGCGACAGACGCCGCAAAAAGAAACCCAAGAAGCGGCTGTCGGAAAACCCACTAAAGAACGGCGGGATCCCTAAGAAGTACTGGATGAACGATGCGTTTGTGTCCGACTGCCTCAACTGTTTCCGGCCATTCACCGCGTTCCGCCGCAAGCACCACTGCCGGTTCTGCGGCCAGATTTTCTGTTCCGACTGCACCTTGTTCATTTCATACAACCAGCACAAGGACGAGCGCAATAACCACAACTCGAAAAAGCCGTACTCGGACAAGCTCCGGGTGTGTCGGCCGTGCTACAGCGACGTCATTATCTACTTGAGCGACGACTCATCGGACTCGGGCACGGAAGAGGAGGAAAAGGATAGCGCAGTTGTCGCCGACGACGGGGATCAGTCACGGCATAACAGCCGTGCCGAAGACTTGTTGGTGCCCAACCATCCGTTGTCGCGCATCCGATCAATGTCCACAAGCTCGCGTCGCAATAGCGTGGCGGGTGACTTCAGTCCCGTGGGAGCGCGGGACAAGCCCGAGAACACCAGTTTTGCTAGCAGCTCCAATTCGCCGTCGCGCAACAACCTCAACTATATCTACCCTGACGACTCGCTTAAAGTGCACCCCAAACAGGCACCACGGATGGCCATTCCCACTACACGGGCGGGGGAGTCGGTGGAGATCCCGGTGATGCGCAACTCCGTGCCCTCGTCCAGTTTCTATAAAACGCCTGGCCCCAGCTATGGTGGTGTTGGTGGCAGTGGCAGTGTCGGTGTTAGTGTTGGTGTCGGCGGCATTGGTGCTGGAATTGGCATGGGTGGCATAGCCAGTGGCAACAGTGGTGATCTTGCTGGTGCGCATAGCGTCGGGAGCAGCTACAAGTATAGCCCGTTTGCGCCGATGAATGCCACACCCTCGGCTACCGAGCTGCAGGGCGCCAAGATGTGGCTAAAGAGCCACTTATCGCCAACCATGCCGCATGCCGACTTGATTGGCAACGTTAGTTTCGATACCCCCTCGAACCTTGTGTCGCGAAAACCATCCTTAAAGCTCCGAGTGCACTCGGCGTCACGCAGTCAGCTTGGGTTCCGGCGGGAGTCGTCACAGGAGCCTATTGACGCGTATCCCACGGATGGCCGCCAGCGCGACGCGAACTCGAGGAATTCTGATGACGAACGGGAGAGTCGGGACGATGATCAAGACAGTGACGATGAAGATGACGAAGATAGCGAGAACGAAGGTGGTGACGATAAAAATAACGGGGATAGTCGTCGCAACGGCAAGAAGAGTCCCCTCCAGCGCCGTGATAGTGATGCCGAGGAGGACGAGCGCGCCATGTCGCTATACGCCTCCCTCCACGATTCCGCCTACGGGCTCGGCCACCCCCATGGGCATGGACATGGACATGTGCCTCTCGGGCCCAACCCGTTGGTGCATGCCAACACCAGCACCGCTGTCCCCACACTTAGCGAGTTCCCCATGATGAAGGCGGGGCTCCCCCACCTTGGCCCCTCGGGAACCTCTTTTATGAGCCACTCCAACACACACGTGGGCTTCCTTGAAGAATACCCCCGGCGGATAGAGAGCTTGCGGTCGAATGTGCGTGCCCATGCCTCGCTCCAGCGCATGCGGTCGCGGCGACAGAGTAAGGCCACGAGGAACGTCCTGATTATGACACAGAACAACCCGGGGTTGGCGGGGCTTGGGTCTCTGGCGCACAAGCCCACGTATGCGTCCCTGCTCACGCCCATCTCGTCGCCATCGTCACCACTCACAGCAGGACAGTCGAACTCCTCTCATCTAAGCAGGAGCCTCAACTTGTCAAAACACGACCCTGAAGGTGCAATGTCGTCCAGCATGATCGACGAGTTGTCGCCCATCGAGACACAGGTGTCGGCGAGCACGGCCGTGGACCATCACCTCAACGGCGACTACTTTTCGTTTGATACCCACGGCGACACCCACGGTGATGCCACCGATACAGGTACAGGCATCGGTACGGGCATGAGCACCGGCACTGACCCCGATGTGTTGGTTTTGAAGGAAAGGGAGAACGGACGCGATCGCCACGACCGGATGTACCGCGAGGCCTTGGAAGTGGTGTTGCGGCAGTCATTGGAGGACTGCGACGTAAAGGACGACGTCGAGCGGTGGATGGAAATGTTAAACAAGCTGTTGCAGCAAGTCAACAGCATCAAGATCACCGACACATTGGACGTGAAGCAGTACGTCAAGATCAAAAAGATCTTTGGCGGACGCATCGAGCAGACGGGGGTGGTGCACGGTCTATTCATGACAAAAAACATTGACTCAAAGCGGATGTCTTCGCACATTGCCAACCCGCAGATTGCGTTGCTCATGTTCCCCGTGGAGTATTTGAAGCAGAAGGAGCAGTTTATCAGTTTGCGCATCATCCACGCGCAGCAGTCGGTGTACATCACCAACTTGGTATCGCGGTTGGTGTCGTTGGAGCCTGACCTTATTGTCGTTGGCGACAGCGTGTGCGGGTTGGCGGTGCAATTGTTGGAAGAGGCGGGCATCACTGTGATCTCCAACGTGAAACCGCAGGTGATTGAGCGTATCTCGCGATACACCAATGCCGACATTTTCCAATCAGTCAACGACTTGTTTTTCAAAAAGGGCAAGTTGGGTACCTGCGAGCACTTTGACATCAAGCGGTACAAATACAACAACATTGTCAAGACATTTGCGTTTTTCACGGGGAGCGACATCCACCAAGGGTTTACTATTTCGCTAAGGGGCGGTGACGAGGAGTTGTTGAACAGCATCAAGTATGCAGCGGAAACGGTAATTCCAGGATACCTCAGTGCCCGCTTTGAAAAGAGCTTGTTTGAGAACTTGTTCTTGACTATAAGAGAGGGCGAGAAGTATTCCAAGATTGCTGTTGTCAACGAAAAGTTGGACGAGATCAGCAGGAAGGAGAGTGAAGAAAGAGGGCAAGGGGAAGAGGACAAAGAGGAAGACTGCCAAGGAGAAGAAGGCGGCGATGCTGATAACGCCTTGTCCGACGAGCAGAGACTTTGTGGAGTAAGCTTGGACAACACCGAGGTGGTCAACTACGTCAAGTTGTTCAATGAGCGTAAGCTCAGCTTATCTCCAGCCGTCGCCTACACGTTGCCATCGCCCTTGGTCAACGTCATTGATGCCTACCACACGCTCCACCAATACATGCAGCAGTTCAAGGTGATTCAAAAGTTGGGTACCGACGACGATATCGACCCGCAATGGCTCGAAGACTTGAAGATCCAGTATATGGTGGTCGATTTGCCCAACGGGAAACAAGATATGGTGCTGATACTCAAGTTTGCCGCTGACGCACGGCTCAAGCTATTGGCGAGCGAGTTCCAGTCGCGCGCGCGCATGTGGTCCAACTGCATGCGCTATAGCTCTTACCAGTTGTATCCCATCTTTCACCGCAACATCCACGTGTTGCACTCGACGGTGTCGATCAAGCACGCGACGCCGTGCGCTGGCCCCAGCATCGTAGTGATTGACTACTACACTGACAACGATAAGTGTCTTGGCCTCTTCTTGGACCAGGCATTTGGCGACAGCGCTCGCGCGTGCAGCGAGTGCGGCGAGTCTCTTCTCGATCACTACAAGAACTACGTGCACGGCAGCGCCAAGGTTGACTTGATCTTGGAAAAGTTTGAGATCCAGGGCGATGGCAGTGGCAACCACCCAGGGAAGAACCAGCGCGTGATGTGGAGCTACTGCAAGGAATGCAGTTACGTGACGCCGATTGTGGCCATGAGCGACGAGACGTACTACTTGTCAATTGGCAAGTTCTTTGAACTCAACTTTTACGGCGAGGGGGTGTATGGCGGGTGCGAGCATGATTTTTTCAGGAGCTACGTCAAGTGCTTCGGGTTGAACGACTTGGTGATCCGCATGGAGTACTCAACAATTGACAATTACGAGATTGTGGTACCCAAGAAGCGGCTCGAATTTATCAGCGATATTGACATCAAGTTGAAGTTGGACGCGTACAAGAGTATCGGTGCCAAAGCGGAAACGTTTTTCGGGTCGGTGATGAAGCGGTTGAACCGGGTCAAGTTGGACACGTTTGACCGCGCCGAAGATGGGATGCGGCGGATCAAGGAGTTGAAGGAGAAGTTGCACGACGACAGTGGCGCTATCACCGCCAAGCTTCATGCGATATATGAGAACGTGGTGCCCACGAGTTACCTCAGCTTGAATGTAGTGCTCAGGGACTTGCAGAAATTAGGTGTCCACTGGGATAACGAGTTTAACGAGTTTGAAAAGACATACTTGCCCAATGAGAACGAAGTGAACCGGATTACTCAGTTTCACTTGAAGCGGTTCTTGATGGACAAGTATAATAGTGATAAGGAGGTGGAGATGGAAGATATGCAAAAGCCACCAGCGGAGAAGGTGTCAGTGGAAGCAGAAGAAACTGAAGAAGAAGGTGCAAAAGAAGATTTTGCTGCTCTTGCAGGTGACAGGCCCAGAGAGGGCACCTCTACCCTTGTTGCTGCAGCTGAAGAGAGCAACTCCGAGTTGACCCAAAAGGGAAAAACCATTCCCGAGAGATTGCCGCGGCGGCCCAGTAAGGGTGCGCTCGAGCGGCGTTTCTCCGACTCCAACATTGAAACCAAGATGTTCCCCAACACGTTGTACGACCCGCACTCGAATATCTCGGAGCGGATTAGCAGATGGGAGCAAACGACAGAAGGTAGTTCTGGTGGTGGTGGTGGTATCACTACTCCTGAAGGCCCGCTTTTGAGCCACCGCACTTCTGACGTGTCCCTCCGGTCGGTGAGCAATACGGTGATTCCATCACAGAATAAGGTGATCCACTTGGCCAACTACTTTGACAAGATGTATTACGACCAGATCTCGTTGGAGTTCTCGAAGCAGCGTGAGCGCGAGTTGATGAAAAAGTCTAAGATCAAGGCGCAGCCTATTGCAGACTCCAAGCCGATTGTGGAGATCTATAATAAGATTGAGGATGTTGTTGGGGGTGGTGCCGCGGGTGCGGGTGCGGGTGTTGCCACCAGCACCATACGGAAGGAGCGGGCATCTAGCGAACCCGAGCAGCCGCGCTCGCAGCAAGAGGAACAGCCGCAGCCAACTAAGCTACTGCAGATGCCTGTTCCCGAGAGACCGCTACAGTCGCTGATTCTGCAGGACAAGGAGATCCCCAAACAGATGGAGATCCCTGAGAAGCAGTCGCTTTTGAAGTCGTTGACCAACTTCTGGGCGGACCGGTCGGCCACGCTCTGGGACCCGTTGGCGTACCCCTTGGAGGGTCACGAGCACACGTTTGCCGACTCGGAAGTGATTGTGCGTGAAGATGAGCCTAGTTCGTTGGTGGCGTTTTGCTTGTCGTCGAGTGACTATAAACAAAAGGTGCAGAATGCATTTGAAGCGGTGGAGAATAATGGTGGGACTGAGGAGGAGAGTGAAGCCGACACGGGGATAGCGGCAGCCCCAACTGCTGGTACGGCTGGAACTGCTTCTGGAGATAGTGTTGCCGCCAATGGTGCAGCACCCGTTGATCCCCCCCGCGACACCCTCGATTACAACAGCAAGAAGAAGTGGATGCAGTTTGCCAGAATCGAAAAGAAGTTTAAAAAGTTGAACGACTCGCACAAGATGAGCCAGTTTGAGGTGATTTTGAACAAAAACCGGAGCAACCACTTAAAGTACCAGTTCCGCGACGGCAGTACCGAGTTGTCGTGCAAGATCTTTTACAGCGAGCAGTTTGAAGCGTTGCGCACGGTGTGTGAGAACAACGACAATTTTATCCAGAGCTTGAGCCGGTGTGTGAAGTGGCAGAGCAGCGGCGGCAAGAGTGGATCGAGCTTCTTGAAGACATTGGACAACCGGTACATTGTCAAGGAGTTGTCGAAGAGCGAGTTGGAGTCGTTTGTGCTGATTGCGCCCTTTTATTTCAAGTATATCAGCCAGTCGATGTTCAACACGTTGACCACGGCCATAGCCAAGATCTTTGGCTTCTATCAGGTGCAAATCCGCAACAGCGCCACCGGCAAGACGTTCAAGATGGACTTTTTGATTATGGAGAACTTGTTCTACAACCGTAAGACGACGCGGATCTTTGATTTGAAGGGGTCGATGCGCAACCGGCACGTGCAGCAGACGGGAAAGGAGAATGAGGTGTTGCTTGACGAAAACATGATTGAATACATTTACGAGTCGCCCGTGTTTGTCAAGGAGCAGTCGAAGAAGTTGCTCCGCGGGTGTCTTTTCAATGACACGAGTTTCCTTTCGGCGATGGACGTGATGGACTACAGCTTGGTAATTGGCATTGACGACACGAGCAAAAAGTTGTACATCGGCATCATTGACTGGTTGCGCACGTTTACGTGGGACAAGAAAGTGGAGAACTGGGTCAAGGGAAACATTGGCGGCAACAAGCGCGGCAAGGACCCCACGATTGTGACACCAAAACAGTACCGCGCGCGGTTTCGCGAGGCGATGGAACGGTACATCTTGGAGGTTCCTGACGTGTGGTACGAGGGGAATAAGTAAGACGGAGGTGGTTGGTGGAACTGTATATCTATCACGTGACCAAGTGTATATGCAGTATTGCTGAATATAGAAACCACCGCAATAGAAGAATAGGGGCAAAAAAGAAAAAAAGATAAAAAGGAGAGCCGTGTGCGGCAGGAAAAAGGAAAATGAAATTGTGCACATATGGTAACTGCACTACCCCTGTACTATTGTTTCCATAGCAACGCCTCACTTTCCTAGGTAGAGAAATTTAAAACATACCAACCGCAGCACCGCCTCTTCCCCCCTTTCGTGTTTGCGCTGAGAAAGTCTACGTGATGCTGTCGAGTGTTGGATGAGCTCTACTCTGCTGTAGGAAATACGCACCGAGGATGTGTAGTACAGCCTTTCCTCGTGCTGATGAGCCTTGTCGTGTTATCAGACACGCTTCGTCTCCTCTCCCTTTTTCGGTCTCCCACGCATAATTTTAACCACAACAAGGGGAAGAAAAAAACGAGGGAAGCGTGTCGCAGCTAAATCAAAACACAATCCCGACTTTTCTCTCCCACGCCTCGCCTCTATATTCTCTCCGTCAGGGAAGAAAGGCTCTCTCTGCACTCTCTATGCTTCCCAAAAAAGAGGAAGAAAATCTCCACCATACCCGCCTGTGCCAACGTCTCCATAGTAACCACCACAGCCACAATAAAGAGAGAATAGCTCTCTCATTCCTGATCTCCAGCCCCCCCTTTTCACCTGTCCCTCGCTTGCGCCTGTGTCACCTTCTTGGAAGCACTCGTTCACTTGTTTTTTACTTGCATTCACCAGACCCTTATCCACAGCAATCACAACAACCAAACCCACAACCAAGATGTCCTTCAGATTGAGCTTCAACACCGTCTCGTTTGTGCTCATCCTCGTGGCATTTGTGTTTTTGCTCTTGGCAACCATCTCCTCGCCCGTGGTCACCACGTTCAACTTGGGCAAGACCGCGTCCTACACCTACGGAGTGTTTGGCTACTGCTGGGACAACAACAACAAGTGCTCCAAGGCCGCGTATCCCGTGGTTCTCTCCGCCGTCAAGGACACCACGGACAACTGGAAGTTTGCCGGTTCCACCCGAGACACCTTGGCCAAGATCTTTATCTTGACCCCCATCGCCCTCGGCTTCAACTTTTTCAGCTTGGTGGTGATTGGCGCCTCGCACTTTGGCTCCAAGGGTGTGGTGCTCTTTGGTGTCGTGTTTAACGCCGTTGCCTTGATCACCACCATTATCTCGTGCGTGGTGACCATCTTGGCGTTCTACCCCAACCTCGCGTGGACGGGGTGGATCTTGGTGGGTGCCGCCGCCGCCAACATCCTCTCGGTCGTGTTTTTGTTCTTGGCCTTGACCTTGGGCACCGACACCACCGAGGGGGAAGACGAAGCCTCCGACGACGACGTGGGCGGCACCACCGGGTTCGGCCAGCTTAACAACTACTCGCGCCTCGACGACAAGTTCAACCATATCCAGACCTCCACCTTCAAGTCTCCTAACAGCCACAGCCTGGTGGACAACGAGTATGAATACAAGCCATACTCATCTGGTACCACCAATAACACCAGTACCCTCAACAACAACAACAACAACAGCAACAACAACTACAACTACAACAACGCTAGTGGGTCTGTGGTGGCCGGTTCGGGCGCTGTGGCGATTGCTGCTGCCTCGGCCGCGTCCTTGAACAATCTCGGCAAACCCCCAGGCCAGTCATCGTATGGCCCTGGCAGCAATGCCAGTGGTAGTCTCCCTCACAATGCCAACGCCTCATTCACCAGCAACTCATCGTCGTATTATACCAAGCCCCAGACGGCTAACGACTTCACCCGTCCCGGCCTCGGCACGCCCCTCGGTGGTGATAGCAGCAGCACGATCAGGACTGGCCCTGCTGATCCTGGTGCCTCTGGTATTGGTGTAGGTGCCCCTGGGTACCAACAGAACCAACCCTACCCCACGGCCACCCCCAGAAACATAGCTCAGTCGGCGAACTACCCCAGTTCCAGTGTGTTTGAACACCACCCCAGTGTGGAGGGCCACAAACCGTTCACCGAGTTGGACGATGACTACGATGATGAAGATGACGTTAATATCAAGGGTGGTAGCGGTGCTGGCCGCGACTCGGACGACGACTCCGATTTCACCAGCGTGTCACAGAGAGCGCCCAACCCCCAGTATGGCAGCATGGGGCCCACGCCCAGCCAGCAACAAGGGGGATACTCGCCCAACCAACAATACTCGCACGTGCAGCAGTACCAGCCCGTGCACCAGCAGCACCAGCATCAGCACCAGGGACAACAGTTTGGCCCTCGGCGGGTACAGCAGCAGTTTAGTCCTGCGCCCAACATGTACGTTGCCCCAGCGTCTCAGCAGTCGCGGTCTACCGTTAGCGATAACGTGTTGAGCAACAATCCCGACTTTCAGTTTAATCGCGGCGGCTTGGTGCAGCAAAAGCGGCGCGTGTCGCCTGGGTTTGTGCCTGTGGCTGCACGGTATGGGCAGAATAATAGGGGCAATGCCAGTGCATTGATGGGGAGACCCCCACCCGGCGCTGGCGGTGCTCCTCCTCCTGCGGGTGCGAGAAGCGGACCATACGGCTTCGCTAGGTAGGTTGCCTGACTCTGCCCTTGCCCCCCCTGAAGGATATTTCTCCTTTTCCAGTTTATTTGTCTTATACAGTCGTTGTTTTTCTTTCTGTTTCCTGTTACTCCTACCTTCGTGATCTTTTCAATATAGAATATTACTACGTACCGCCATCCACCTTTATAGGCTTCGACCCCAGAGTGTCGCCATCATCAATGGGCTGGCTTCCCTCATGCTCGGCGTCCGGATGGTCTATCTTGTGACTATCATCCGAGCCCTTGTTCGGCTTTTCGATCACCTTCTCTTTCCCACCACCGCCACCAGGCCGCAACATGAAGAGCATAAACAAGGCAAACACGGCAAGACAGAGCAAAAAGATAATCTTGCATTTCGTTGTGCTTTTCTGGTAGTGTCTTGCCTTGACCAACTCCTTATCGGCGGACTTCAAGTCCACCACCGTATTTTGCAAGTTGTAGTCTATCCGGTCAAGCAAGGTGCCCTGGTCAATTACCAACGACTCCATCTCCTTAAAGATCGTCAGGATCTCGAGAATGCCCATCGCTAGCTTGTTGATCTCGCGCTCGCGCTGCTCCAAGAGCGGGTCCGACGTCCTGTGGATTTGTTGTTGTTGTTGTTGCTGGAGCACCTGTTTCGAGAGGTTTTCGATGGACTCGGTGGTGTCGGGAGGCAAAGACAGTGAGCCAGACCCTGTCCCAGACCCTGTCCCAGCACTTAAGTGGCCCCTCTTTTCATCAATCAACAAGTCCATCTCGTCCTCATCGTCCCTAAGAAACTTCATATAGTTGTTCTGTAAGTTTCGAAACACGAGCGAGCTATCCTGGATCCGCGTGGCATAATTCTTCCGGTAATTGGTCAAAATCTCCAAGTCTTGTTGCGTATACTCTAGTTTCAACCGCTCGTGGTTCTTGCTCAAGTACTCAAACTTCTTGATCAAGACATAACACTGTTCAAACTGCTTCAAAATCTCATAGTTGACCACCTCAATGCGCTTTTCGACCTCCTGTCGCTCAGACTTGTTGAGGATAATGAGCCGCTTATACATCGTGTTCAACTCATTGGTCTGCCGCTTCACCACCGTCAAGTGCACGTCCAAGTCGCGTGCAATGTCAAAGAGCAGCGGAACCATGGGTTTCATCTCGATCCCTTGCTCGGAATCACGGTACCGCGACGAGGGCTTGCGCAGGGAGGAAATGAACCCCTGGTCCTCGGTGGTGGAGTCGGCGGTGCTAAAGTCAAAGCGCTTGGCATCGCGGACCACCGTGCGCCGGTACGATAAGAACAAGTTTGTCCGGTCTCGAAACATTGAGGGAGGAGCGATAGAGATGGTGGAGCTGGTGGAGCTGGTGGAGCTGGTGGAGATGGTGGTAGTATTGGTCACAAGGAGGGAGCGTCCGTGGCCATGCCGTCTGTTTTTTTCCATTGTTGTTCTTCCACCCACCCACACTTTTGCTGTCTTAATTTTTCTTTATTATCTCTATTTGCTTTGATCTATTATCGGCCGTGCTACTGAAGATACACTTTCTACTTCTTCTTCTTGCTCATGAAATGCAAGTTGTGCAAGGATAGGGATGAGCTGGTGCGCATGGGGGTTCTATCGCTGGCACTGGTGGACAACTTCCCTACTGACTCTAACATGCGCGAGTTCACGGGGGAACTAGAGAGACTGCCCATAGGACTGGTCACAGGGAAATTGGGCGACGTGCTGGCGCCCGTAGAGCTGTTTGCACCGCCGCCGCTGCCACTAGTTCGGAGCAACGCCGCCAAGTTCGACGATGACACGTTGCGCGACGCCAGGGGCGAGGAGCCATTCGATAAGGTTCCGCCCAAGGGCGTGGGCTGGCGCGCGCGATTCAATTCCGCCAAGTTGATGTGCGAGCCAGGCAAGGGCGGCGCATACACGGGAGCAAGATCTTCCGAGGGCCCGCTGCGCATGGCCTGGGTGTATGATGGAACGCGCGACATCTCGAGGCTGTTCATCACGTTAACGTCGGAGCTGGCGCGCGAAAGGTGCACGGGCGGCGTGGGCACACCCGAAGCCAAAGACTCGTACATGAAGCTCTGGTTGGACCGGATCCCGGGTCTCCTGAAATAGTCCTGCAGCTCATCGTTGCTGTTGTTCTGGTTATTGCTACTTCCACCATCGAGGTTAAATGTAGCGCGGTCGTGACGCGGGGTTACGCCGCTTGTTGGGATCGACACCACACTCTCGGTATCCTGTGCCTGCCGCTGTAAACTCAACTGGCGCAAGTTTTCCGTCAACGCGTTCGAGTCCAACGGAGCCATCGAGAACTGCTGGTATTCGCTGCGCGCGTGCGGCGTTGAGCTGCCAGATGCACTGCCCGAGGCACTGCCGGAAGCAAGCGGCGTTTCCACGGGCGATACATCGGACCACAACCGGTCGTACACGTGACGCTCGTACTGCGGTGGCGCCAAAAGCCCTGTCAACGACGTGTGCGAGCTCGAGGTCGAGTTGAGGTTGCCGTTGTGGGTCTCACTCAATGCCGCCAACGCCTCGTATGAGTCGTTCTGAAACAACAACTCTTCCTCGCCGTCGCTGGAAAACTCATCCTCGGTGCGCGAGCTCACCACGACAAAGGGAGAGATAAACAACTGAACGGGGAGCGACGCGCGCAATTCGGAAACGTGCCCATCCGGGTTGATTAGCCCAATGCTAAACTTCATCTTGTGCCGCACCTTGACATGTGTCTGCAACTCGACATCCTGGCAGCACCTGGAGAGACTCGCGGGGATGCGAAGGTTGGTGACAATCTCCCACTTGTCGAACCCGAGCTCTTCAGGGTCTTTTTTGGGAATACGCTTTGAAGCCACTATGCGCTCGGCACTGTGGGCGGGCGGGAGCACGCCCATGTATGAGTACATCTCCACGAGCTGGACCTTGATCTCGCCCAACACCAACCCTTTGAGCAATGGCACAAGCATAATGCTGATGGGCGTGGACGAGCCAATGGCTATGGCGCGCATGGGACAGCTGATGGAGTACTCCACCTTCAGCGGCCACGTGTTGTCGACGGCAATGGTCTCTGTAAGCTCTGACGCGTCTGTGGTGAGGGTGCGCACCACGCGCAAGTGCCGCTTGGCAAACATGGCCGCATGGAACTTGCCCTTGTCGATGGAGGCCTCTAACCGGTACACATGCGAGCAGCCCGGCAAACCCTCGATCGACTCGGGCATGTCACCGGAGAGTATTGCGCTAAAGGGGATCTCATAGTTTCCCTGCACCAACACGTGGTTGCCCAGCTTGGCCAAGCTCGAGGACGACGAGTTTAGCGAAGCCAAGTTGGAGGACGAGGCCGACATTGACGATAAGCCCAGGAGATTGGCGGCAGACTTACTGCGCAAGCCCTTGAGCGAAGTGGTGGAGCTGGTGCGCTGTAGCGAGTTGCTGTACATGTTGCTTAAGTACTGGCTAAATTCGTGGCTGTCCCACACGTGCTCGTACACCTTCTTGGTGAAGAACATGGGCTTGCCGTTGCGCATTAGCACGTCAGCCTTGAGCTGAAGGGTGGAGTAAAGTCGGAGCGAGAGCTTCTTGACGGACATAGGCTCCTTGACAGATAACACGATGGTGCCCGCCAATAACGCGGACGCCGCGTCCTGCTCGCTGCCCTTGAGCACAAGCACGTCGTGGTCGAGGTACTTGAGCCGGATGTCAAAGAGAGACGCGGACTTGGATGATGAAGTGTTCTTCTTTAACATGTAAATAGGCTGCTGTTGTTGGTCTTGCTGTTGTTCTGAAGAGAAGGGAGGGGAAAGTAGTAAATATTGTTGGTGGTGGTATGTTGAGATGGCTATGTTGGGCCGAATTTCTTTTTTCCCCCTTTTCCTCCCTTTTCTTGTCGCCTGCTGTTTGTGTTTTGTGTTTTGCTTTTTCGGCCTGGTGAGATACTTCTCATGACGGAAAAACTGTTTGCCTGGAAAAACTTTTCTCTCTGGAAAAGGCAAGTAACGGGAACTGGGCGGCCGCTTCCGGATACAACGGACAGAGGCTCGAAGTCGGAGCGGGATCCGTGGGAAGTGCCAGAAATGGGAGCAGCTGGGGGATTTCCCCCTGACCAATCACGGGCCGCCCCCAGTCCTCTATGGTTATGGTCCACGCATTCGGAGTTGACACAACTGGCAAAGAAAACCACCCTGCAAATGCAACTGCAACACGGTGGCAGCGTTTGGGCAGAGATAAAAAAGCGCAACGATCGCCTCGCCTCTGTGTAGGGAACTGGCGCAGGCGCGTTCTTTTTGGTCTATTCCAGCGGTGGTACCATCAAAGCATGGGCCCCAGACAATTATCGGACGCACACACCTTTCCCTCGTGGTTTGCTTGTGCGGCAGCGTCAGGCCACCTACTCTGGTCACCCTAGTGCCAGGAGCCGCTATCTTATCTAATTCTCTTTGTTTTCTCCTGTGGGTTTAAATTAACTAATTCTAGACGCGGTAGAAAAGAAAAGGGAAGGCTAATTCCGAGAGGACATTAATCTCCGAAAGGGAGATGAGCAAGAGAAAGGGGTGTGGCAACGTTGACTGAGGCAGGTAAAATAATAACAGCAAATGCTACAATAACTACCAACGACAGGGAGACAGGTGACCGTTTAGCCGCATACTTAATGCAGTTTCTCTCGGTCATGAGCAGCGTGGTGCAGTAGCGGGTGTCGTGCGCACGTACGTCTCGGACACTTCTCAAGATGCCTCGTTCTATAAAGTATCCCGGTGACGCCAAAAACGTCTCTTATGAGCTGCTTCTCCCTTCTTGGCTCGGCGTTGTGATCAGTAGTGCGTCCCGCTTTTTGTTTGTATCCTTTCTTTTTTGACATGCAATGAGGGCGCCGGGCCAAAGTCCACAATCGCTTGGGGAGGGATATTTGACAGAGAAGAATATGCAAAAGATGGGTAATGTCCATACAAATGTTGGCTATAATTGTGCATAGAGAAACCCTATCCTAACCAGTAGTCACATATCGACACTCTCCTATTTAATGATCATCTACGGCACGACATTCACTTTTGGACCGAATTTGTGTTTCCAACTCCGAAAAAAGTGACAATGGCGCCACCCATATATTGGGCACGTGACATATACACGTGATACACCAGCCCCACCCATGATTGTCAACACCGCACGCTCGAGCATGACCAAGTACGTGCATTATCTGGCCAACGGAGGCATTCATTTCACTTATCCAGCTGCCAGCCCCCATTCAGCGTAAACATCAACAATGAGCGACCGCCGATCCTGGCCCACGCGAAGGCGGGGTCACAGCTTGCTTGCAAAGCACCCAGCACACAAACACCTGTTACATACCGTAAAGCAGCCCAGCTCGTGCTGTTTCATCCATGGTGGTATTGCCCTCTTC
Source organism: Zhuliangozyma boniae (assembly GCA_002094185.1). NCBI lineage: Eukaryota > Fungi > Ascomycota > Pichiomycetes > Serinales > Debaryomycetaceae > Zhuliangozyma > Zhuliangozyma boniae. The sequence continues at coordinate 51,485 of MXQC01000051.1, forward strand.
CTTGTTATCATTGCGCTTGCAATATATACTCTTTGTGCCTCCGATCGTTGTGTTGGCTTTCCTGATCGTAAGAGATTCGGTGGTTTGCGCGCACGAATGTGGCTGGTTGTTTTTAGGCAACAATAGGAAAAAAGGAAAGACCCTCGTAAAATCGAAACACCATTATTCCCCACGGAACTGGCACCAAGGTAGGAGATGGCCCTGGTTCAAGGCACACGTGTGTATCCCCGTCACTCGTGCGACGGATGAGTGGTGGAGGGGGGGTGGTGAAGGCCCTGGCAACAGTTGGCGGTGTTCTTCTCCCACTATTCCATCTCGTATTATTTCTTATGCAGCGCTGCGATCGCCGCGAGACAGAGATATAAATAGCTGGTGGTGTGTAGTTGCGCATGTGTACATACATGAAATGGGAGAGACGTGGCATGCTCGAGTCGGGAAAACGGAGTCAAGTCAGCCACCTTTATTGGCCCTCTTCTGTTCCCCTCTTCAGGGGAACCAGGTACACGCCGCCACTAACCCCGAAATGAGCATGAGGCAGGAGACATGCGGCGAGCGTGGCCATTGTTCTACATGTGCCACACTTTGTTCATGTGTGTGTCTAGGTTCAGTCTGCTATACTTAGTATAGCCAGCAATATTAACTGTACGGAGATGGAGAGCTAATAAGGAACCGGTGTGTGGAATTGTTGTCGTCTGGGTACGTTGCCTCTTTCGGCTGCCCATCCTTGGCTCAAGCTTTCCCAAGCTTTCCCAAGCTTTCCCAAGCTTTTCTCCTTGCGCAACCCTTTTTTCCTCCTCCCCTCTCCCTTCGCTCTCTTCCATGGTATACATTAAAGCCTAAATTGAGGGTTATGCTGCCCCGTTCAGTTGCATTCCCCGTCCTGCACTGGATGAAAGGATGAGTGTAGTCATGCCATGCGTCTCCATTAGTACACCGTTGTTTTTTCTTGTCCCTCTTTCCCTCCATTTGGGATGTTTCCATTTGCGGCCGCAACAGCCAGCCTTCTTGTTTGGTTCTTTTGGTAACCAGAAAAAACTAAAGTAATTCCTGGGTGTGCCCTTTTTTCCCACCGCCACTGTCTGGCCGAAACGGGCCATTGTTGTTTCGGACAGGAAGCGGCGCTGGTTGGTTCTCGAGTGTTGGTGTGTTATTGTGTTTCCCACATGACCACCTGCACTGTTACCTATAGGCACGAGATAAGGTGGGATGTGGGAGGAAGGTGAACAATAATACCCAGATTGTCCACTGAAACGACAATCCTGGCTCAACCACCCGTGCTTGTCAAGAATATTCTCCTTTTGGATTCGGTTATACTCTTTTTTAGGACAATTAAAATACACACCCGGGTGGGAAAATAAACAAACCGGCGCAAGCACAAGCACAAGCACAAGCACAAGCACAAGCACAAGCACAAGCACAAGCACAAGCACAAGCATTACACAGACAAACCCGCAGACTGGTACATGTTACTTGGGAAAATCCCTCTTTCCTCTTAGGATAACGTGTTGAGGCTGGTTGTTTGACATTTAGACGAGGGAAGTTTCATCTTCACAAAGGGGACTGCTTATATATAATCATCGTCCTTGCCCACCACCATCACCAACTTCACTTGTCCCTCCCCTCGGGTCTTCTTTATCAAGCTAACCTTTCTGCACAGCCTGGGCATATACTTCTCTACAACGGCGGCTTAACACACCCACCAGCCAGCCGCCATCGCCACCATCACCACCGCCACCATCACCATCACCACCGTTGCCATCATCACCACAGGTTGACCTCTTCCACTCCTTTACATTCATTTCCCTCATTTGTTTTTACAAACTCACCCTAGTCTATCATTAATACCTTTGCATTGGCCACCCCACCACTACCACTTTCATTATTTAAGTCATTTTCCCTTTTTTTGCATAGCACCTCACAATCCACCCAGCATGAGCTATAATCCCACCAAACCGCTCCCCTACGACTCGAGCGACCAACAGATTTACACCGTGCGCGTGCATGAAGAATCCGTGGTGGCGCGGTCCGCAAGCCCCTTGAAGCGTGCCAAGTCCGTCATCACCCCGTCGCTGCACTCGTTAACGGCATTGTTCCACAGCAGAAGAACGTCGTTGGTGAGGAGGAGGATAAGGAGCCTGTCGGCGATGCCTCCAAGCACCTCTGCCACTACCACCAGTGCGGTTACATCTGCAGCTGGTACAGCACATGCCTATAGGGCTCCCTCGGAGGATGAGTTTTCGTTCACTTCGGAGTCGGACTTGGAGAGTTTACCTGACTTGACGGACGACGAGTACACGCCGGAAAACACCCCCATCAAGGCGAGGCACCATACCTTTGCGGTGCCTGGCGAAGAAGATGCACATTTTGCATGGAAGGAAGAGGGTTCGGTCGCACGGGCAGATCTTTTCGCGACCAGCGCATTATTGGCCGCATCGGCAGCTGCAGAGGCCATGCCTGTGCCTGTCTCATCTTCCCCATCCATTTTTGAGATTCCCGAGATTCTACACAAGATCATCTCTTTTGTCGATCTCGAGCACACCACTATCCCTGGCGAGACCACCCCCGTGAGGAGGAGACCATTATCGTACAACCACGCGTTGTTGATCCACGGGAACAAGAGGTTGGCCGAACAGGCACTCAAGGAGGACTCTACGCCCGAGCTGCCCTTTCCACCACTGTCACACCATCATGTCAACCCGCTTTTCAACTGCTTGCTCGTGAACCGGCTCTTCTACAAAATCGCCAGCGAGATCATTGCATCCAAGTTTGTGTTCCGCTCAGAGCACCAGCTTTCCAAGTACGTTGACGCCAAGGGTCCCGTCACGGTGCAGTTCCAGCCGCGCGTGCTTGTTTTGCACAAACTTTTCCAAACAAAGCAGGCTCTGTTTGAAAAGGCGGTGGAAAACGTGTCGTTCCACAAACTCGAGTGGCTCGAGCTCTACATGTGCCCAAAACTCACGCCGCCCATGGCAGTGTTGTCGCAGTGTCGCGCATCGCTAAGGAAGTTGGTGGTCACGGGATCCAAGTGTCTCGACGATGCGTTTCTCGCTCAGTTGGCGCAACTATGTCCCAACTTGCACACGGTGGACCTCCGCGCGTGCGAACTTGTAACTGATGCTGGCGTTTACCACATTGCCAAGCACTGCCACCAGCTCGAGAGTGTCAACTTGGGAAGGAAACACCGCGGCAGCTTGATCACGGACGTTTCAGTCACCACTTTGATCAGCACAAACCGCCGACTCACCACCATTGGTCTTGCTGGATGCCACATATCAGACAAGTCGCTTTGGGATATGGCGACCAAGTTGCCGCGGCTCGAGCGGCTCTCGCTAAACAACTGTCCCAAGATCCTGGCGGGTATTTTGGTACTGGTTTTCTCCCACCCAGGGTTCTTTATGCATCTCGCGGTGTTGGAGCTACGGTTCAATGTGCAGCTCACAGACTTGCGCCCCGTGATTGAGTTTAAGCGGCGGCAGCAGCTGACCCGTGGCGTTGTGTGCCTCGTGGAATTGTGCGAGACGTTGATGCAGCGCATGCGGCAGCAAGAGGTGGAGATGGACCGCGTAGTTTCGCGCCGGATCTTCCACGACATTTCCCACTGGGTGAACGAGCACGAGGACGGGGACTTGTCGTTAGAACAGGTGAAGCGATTACAGACGCGCAAGAGGGGGAGGACATAGAGCATTTTGTGTACGTGGAACCACTGGTTCAATATCTATGCAAAAAATGAAAAATAAAGCCACAAGTAGAGTTGGTGCTTAGGGGGAGCAGGGGTGCCACCCCGATGGTGTTGGTCATGCCGATAATCATATGGCTGCCCACCCCAATGGCACCACCCACGCTTTGACAAGACGACCGGGGGGAGGGAAGGGAACCAGCTGGTAGCACTAGACGACCCAAAGGGAAAATCACAACACACATACCAGCAGAAAAAAGAAAGAACAGCACAACAAAGAGAGAGAGAAAATGGGTCTAGAACATCTGCGATCAGCCCAAAAGTAAGCTTTTCACTTGTTCACTCCTTTCCCCATAGAAGTAGCCTTGGTTGTTAATTAAGCGTAGGATTTGTACCAGCCCGCTCCGGGCCACACAGACGTGCCGCCATGGAGATAATAGCACGGTGATACCCCCAGCAAGACTGCTTTGGCCTTTATTTGTTTACAATTTCTCTGGAACAGTCAGGAGAGGAAGACAAGGAAATAAGTCGTGTGTTTTGTCCAATTCCGCTTAAGGCAAAAAGAAGAAGAAAAAAAATACATTTAGAGACCAAGTAGACAATAGTTTCCGCTCTCTCTTCGCCCACAAAGTGGAACGCTGCCGACTCAACAAATAGCTTCTCTCCTTGTCATCAGGAGACATCCATATTTCTACCACTCACCCGCGTGTGTTCCCCTTAAAGAACACGTCCTCTCGCTACATCGCACACTCGCTTGGCCGGCAGTATATCACTTGCCACGGCCCTCTTCGCACCCCCTCCCCCTTTCGCTACTTAGTGCCACATTCAGACACTTGCAAAAAAACAGTTCTTACTGTGGAACAGAGAAAGTGTGTGACAGCAACCTTCCCGATTTTTTGGTGCCATTCAAGTCACAACAAGGACACACCAACAACTACCGCCGAAAACCAGGCCTATAACCCCCCTCGCCGTTGCCATGATTAGAAAGGTGCCCTCGCGGTCGCTAAAACACCAGCCGTCGTCGCTCGACCTCATTGACGAGACAACCCTCACGTCGCTCCCGTTCCCGCCGCCACCACCACAACAGCGCCAGAAACGGTCCTCTGCAATGCCCACAATTTCTCTCCGACAGTCGTCCTCGACGTCGGAAGAGGATGTGGGGACTGAGCTAGATGAGGAAGAAGAGAAGGATGAGGACGAACAGGAACAAGAGCAGGGCAGCGACCACAAGGACAGGAAACGGAGTCTATCGCCAGTGTTTCTCGATGACGACACCTTCCAGGAGTACTCGTACTGCGACGAGGAGAGCCAGGACCCCATCGTGCTCGTGGAGGACTATATCCTCGAAAAAGATGAGGAGGAGAGCATGCCTTTGCAGAAACAGCAGAAGCAAAGCTTGCCAACAGCCCGAGCACTGCCACTACCACTCGCTGCCTCAACACTCCCCCGCTCGCGCAAATCCCACATCTCCCGTATATCCAAGCAGAAATCCCTCGCTGATTTCAAGCAGCGGGTGCGGCTCAACGAGGCAGCGCGCGCCGCCAGTGCCGGGTCCCACCCCACCGCCAGCAGCATCGACAGCGTCGGCACCGGTGTCAACAGTCTGCACACCGAGAACCTCGAGTTGATCTTTGGGAAATTGCCTGGGAGCGAGATGCTCAAGTACTGCGAGCTCTGCGAGAAACCCCTTTACGAGATCTCCTCCATCATCATCAACCACAATAGGGACAATGAGGAGTTTGTGTGTGGCGACTGCATCGAGCACTATGAGCAGTTTTACAATGAATACCAGCGCGAAATCAGCGCCCTGGCGCGCGACAAGTTGTTGGCGATTTTCAAGTCGGTGCTGACCAAGTATAATGTGCGGTGCAGCCCCGAGCGTGCCACGGAGTTGATCAAGACCCTCCAAGACAAGATATGCATAAAGTAAGGATATCCCCTCCCCCAGCACACCACCCCGAAAAGTAAAGAAATTGTAGAAATACACAATTGAGAATATGAAGAAGAATACAACCTGTCTTTGCCCGTTCTCTCTCTGCTCCCGGCTACCTTTCGCCCACGCGAGGACCAAACACAATATGGTCGCGGTTATCATACTTGAACACGTCCAAAAAGTCGCTGCTGCCGCTGGTGGTTAGGATATTGGCAAGGTCTTGGGCCGTGCTCGTGTCCAGTGGGATAAAGTACTGCTGAAAGTTGAGCAACTCCTCGAGCGCCTTGTTCTCGGTATTCCAGCTCACCATCTCGCTGTTGAACTGCTCCGCCTCGGACGATATCACGCTCGTGGTATCCACGTCCACCAGGGATGCACGTTTAGTCGAGGGGATGGTGCCATGGGCGTTGGAGCTGGCGTTGACGTTGCCCATCGACTTGGTGGCAGCACTACTGTTTGCCGCCCCATCTAATGCGTCAATCATGTTCTGCAAGTGTTCCAGCCACCGGCGGCACGTGGTGTTGAACGGCGCATAAGTGGCCATAATTTCGTGTCCGTCCCTGATGGTATCCTGCAACACGTTCATATAGTGCCGGTCTGGCTTCAGCGACTTGTGCTGCTCCAACATGGTGAAACCAAGGATGATGGAGGCGAAAAAGCACGCCGACTGGATGGTAAACACCTCTTTACGGTGGTGGTTGTGCTGAACAAAGAATTTGAGCAACTTGATCACCAAGAACGATGCCTTGATACACGCCTTGCAAAAGGTCATGAGCGCCTGCTCGTCCTTGACCTGCGACTTGGTACGCGGCTTCAATTTCCGCGTCACCACATATACCAAGAAGGGGCGCGTGAGCGCCATTATTCCGTAGAGCTGGCCCAATTGAACAAATACAAGTAAGTAGTTGTTGGAGTTGTCGCCCATCTCCAACTGCTTCTCAAGCGTGGTAGTGAGCTGTAACTCGTCGGGGAGCTGGATCGACCAGAGCTTTAGCTCGGTGGCAAGGATATGGGCGCGGCTGATGTTGACGCGGCCGTCTTTAAAGATGTTTTCAATAATGCGACCATTGATGAATGCCGAGTCCAGGGTCGCCTTTTGCGCAAGGATCCGGATGCGCTCCGTCTCATCGGCGCCCTCCTCAACAATTTCATAATTGACATCGTCATAATCGTAGCCATTTACACATAGTGGGCGCCCGAGGTTGACACTGCTCACGCAGTCGCACACATAGAGACTGCGCCAGAGCCGACGGCGGTGGTTGGCAATGGCAGTGTTGGCGAACCTGGCATTGATCCCGTGCCGGTGCAATCCCAACGCCATGCCGATACGGATAGCGATCCCGAGGTAGATCCACGACGATGACCGGTTGCAGCAGGCTTGGTAGTAGAAGTACTTTAAGAAATTGGCCTCGGCCATCCACAACTTGCCGTCGTACACATTGTTGCGCATCAACACTTGGGCGCTGTCGAGGAACGTCTCGGAGGGCGGCAAGTTCACCAGCAAGTGCGGTGAGTACTCAACAAATAAGGTGCCAATGGCAAACACCAAGTGCAAGAGACACAACTTGCGGCTCGACAAGTTCACGGGGTCGGCATAGCCGGCGTTGAAGATACGTTCGCGGAAATACGCCATGTTGAACACGTAAAAAGTGTCGTTAATGTTCAGCTTGAACAAGTCCACAAGCATGACCCCGACCCCGCGGGGAGGTAATTGGGCCACGAGGTTGGCGCCGACATAGTTGGCACTCTCGTCGCGGATAAACTGTTGGCCCGGGTCGTCGGTGAACTTCAGCGGGCCGAGGATCTCGTGGAATAACGCACGGCACTCGCTGAGGAGCGAGAGCGCGCTACTCTCGCCAAAAAAGCGCATGTCACCCGTCAGAGTGGTGAGCAACCGCGTGTGCTCGCCACTAAGGTTCGCCAAGCCTTCATCCTTGCTGGTGCTGGTGTTTCGTGGTTGCACCGCGAGCATGCCCTTGCCAAGGGAGTCGTTGGTCAAGGCGGCCTGCAAGCTCTTGGAGATCATGCTGAGCGACACACGCGGAGAGTTGGACTCGCCTACGCCGTTAGTGGATCCCGCGTTGCCGTTGATGGTGTCGGAACCAGAACCAGAACCAGAACCAGAACCAGAGCCTGCGCAGGAGCCGCCATTATAGTAACCGTTTGCTCTCGTGCTATCCCGATGTCCATCCACGGTAGACCCGCTAGAAGCGGTCAGCACACTGATACTATGCCCGAGCTCCGCCGACTTTGGCGAGTTGACCAACGAGGGAATCTCAGGCTCGATCTCCTTGGGCAGCATCTCCCCTTCCTCACTGAGTTTCTGCTGGTACGCCTTGGACTTGAGCGAGCGCCCATCGATCTTGAGATACAGGCACGTGTACCCTTTGCCCGCGCAGTGAGAGCAGGGGCTCTCTCCATTACACTGGAAGGATGCATGTTAGTATGGGGCTAATGTAGCAATGTGTGTCTCCTGAGCAGTTTGTACATACTTTCATCTTGCGCTGCTTACACAAGTCGCAGGCACGAGATACCTTCTTGCGCTGGGGAATAGGTAGCACTCGGGGCCGGCCCTTGGGCCTGCCTGTCGATGTGGGCACAACAGGAGCAGACATGGCGTGGGTGTGAGCGTGCGTGTATGTGCTCTCCTGGGCAGATGTCTCGGGGATCGGTGGAAATAGCATTATAATAAAGACCAAGTATTTTTTGGTTGGAGAGTCGCTGGTGTTAATTCCCCCGCTTGTGTGTCCTACTTGAAGAATGCCGGGAGGTGGGAAGAGAAGAGTAAGCTGTGTTGGGTTGGAACGGATTGGTAATGGAAGGAGAAAGGCGGAGCCCCTAACTGTGTGCAGTGGGTAAAGAGAAGAGGAATCGCATAGCGTTTTAGCCCGGAGTAAGAGATGGAGAGGGAGGGGAGTAGCAATTGAGCCCCCGCTTGATGCTGTGGGTATGTGCCGACTACGCTCGTATCTAGTAGCGCGCAAAAAGTACACACACAAAGCTCACACAAACACACAACCAGTTTCTTCTTTCGGAAGTAATGGAGGAGATGCAGTACAATGTGCGTATAATGCACAAGGACCAGAGAAAGAACGGGTAGAAAATGCGACACCACTTGATTCCACCCAAGCGCCAACCATGTGGCTCGCCAGCAGCGATGGGATCACTGGTCGGTGGCTTTGCTTATTCATCAAACCATCTCCCGGCTTCTCCCAACCATGATATTACGTAAGCCTGTGTTTGTCCTGCATACAGTGTACACCCCGCTTTTTTTCTAATATTTCTCTCTTTCCTTTTTCGTTTAGCCAAAAGTCTCCCCACAGTGGACAATGAGGGGCAAATGCACCTTCCCGATTGCCCCGCCCCTCTCTTTCTCTGTCCACCACCAAGGGGTGTGCAAAGAGGACAAAAAAGGCTCCAGGAGAGTAGAAAACAGCTAAAGGGAATCACTAGGTCGTACACCAACCTGGACACAGCCAGAGACGGTTCTTCGGACTCTCCCATTCCACTATTGGATTGTCCTCGTTAAGGGGAAGCACCCCTGTTCCTGTGTTTGGGAGGCAGAACAAATCCCCTCGCCCCCCCCCACATTGTCTTGTCTTGGCTGTCGCACAGGAAAAAAAAGGACCTCCTCCTTGGTAGAACAAGCACAGTACCACCATCATCAACATCACCATTCCCACCTCCACTCCCAACACAACCCTCTACTTCTAAGCTTGGTTCAAACACTTCTTCATTTCTTCTCTTGCCTTCACTGGACCCCTTCTTTTGTGATGTCGGCCGCGAGATTTGGTTAGCCGTCAAAACGGTCACGGAAAACGCTTTCGTGGTGGCAACACCGTTTGTATTTCCGTCGCTGAGTCGTCCTTTGTGAAGCCAAAAAAGGGGGCATCGGATCCTACTGTGCGGGAAAAAAGGGAGGGGGCCACTACTACCAGAATCACCACTTACTCACCACCTTCACCTACCCATGACACTCTGCATTTTCCACTCTGCTTTCCGAAAAGCTTGTCATCCAAGCAAGAAAAAAAGTGTCTACACTAAAAGGAATGAAATATTCTCTCATTAGGAAGCGTCTGCGAAACACGAAAGAGCTCGGGGTCGGCAGTGATTCACTTGGCCTGTCCTTGGCAAGGTCTCGGCTGTAAGGAAGTGGAGGTATGCAGGGAAACAGGGAAGGAGGGGGGTAGGGGGTGGGCACAACTGTTGGCAATCTCTCCCTTGCGATAGCACCTCTCTGTAAAATGGTTGTGCCTATTGTTCTGGCCCACCCCCTTTCAAGCCTCGTTTTGAGAAGTGGTCCTCGGTGGGCCTTCCGTTTGTTGTCGAGTGTTTCTTGGGATAGCTCACCCATTCACTCTCAGGGCGACTCAGCAGTAACTCCTGGCAGGTACAGGGACAACTACTGCTTGTTATCAGCACCGTGTGACTGCAGTTGTACGCCTCCCATGCACACACACATGAGCCCTGAGCACAGAGCAACATCGATCCATTCTGATCTCTACCAATTTTTCCTTTTACTGGGAGTTGCTCTCCGCACTTCCACCCATGGGTGAAGCTGCTCCGTTCCGCACCGTGGCCAAAGGAAAGTGTCGGACTTTTTCCCCTCCCCTTTTTGCACACTGTATACACCCTCTCCTGTCCCCCACGCCACGCACGGTGTTCCCCTCATTTGCGCGCGGTAGCTAAAACAACTGTCGGGAGTTAGTGGCCAATAATCGCCTCGGAAACAAGCAATCAAAGCTGCTGCTCGCGTATTCTCGGATATAAGCTAGCAACCCCCCACTAGCCGTCGACGGATGCACCAACTGCCCTTACCTCCCGTTACGGTCTCTCTCGTTGGCCGAAAGAAAGGCGGCCCTCAACGGTCGTGTGTGCAAACACAACGGCAATAGAGGGAACAGCCACCGCAGAGAAAGCTAAAGAAGAAGAGAACAAATTAATAAAAAAAGACCTTGAAATTCGATTGTCACTTTTTTTTCTACACACAGGAAGACACAGACCTCTTTTTTTCCTACTTTTCTCTCCCCTTGTGTTTCCCCTTCCACTTGGCTGTCTCTCTTTCTCTTGCCCTCCCCCCACGAGAGACAAACAGACTTGACCACGACAACCACATAATCCATCGGTAAGGAACACAGGGCACACACACAACATACAGTGACACCAGTATCGTCTTCTCCTCCCACGTCTACTACACACATTCTTTGCTATGACAAAGGAAACCGGTAAGTCGCAGGAGCTGGTAAAGTCCGAGAATGGCGACCACATGGCCAGTGCCGCAGACAATGCAGACAACGCTACTCATAGTGAAAATGGCAGCAGTGGCAACGGCACGGAATCCCTAGAATCCAGCACCACCGCTAAAGAGGATGGCAACGGCAAGCAGGAAAAGCCCAAGGCGTTCACCATCAAGTATAAGCGGCCCAGAGGGTCTAGGGCGTGCACGGTGTGCCGCTCGCGAAAGGTGCGGTGCGACGCCGAGATCCATATCCCCTGTACAAACTGTATCACCTTTGGCTGCGACTGCGTGCTTCCTGAGGCCAAGAAGAGGGGCAACCAGTCGGGCGAGTCCAAGAATAAGAAGAAGCAGGCGTCGGCTGTGCCCAATAAGGATCGGGTGTCCACGAAAACATCGTCGTTAAGAAAGAGTGGGGCGGGAGATGTGGTGGGCGTTGTCACGGCAGGAGCAGGCATGGCAACGTCGCCACCAGAGGGAGCGGCTGCAGCCACTGCCAACGTCAATGCATCTGCCACTACATCCCTGTCTCCCTTGACCACTACATCCCATCCTGAACCCGCGGCCGCGTCGGAACGGAAGCGTCCAAGCGCTAATGGTGCTGTCACAGATGGCAGCAATGGCACTGCTGCTTCCGCCACAACCATCGCTGCCAGACACGCGGCGAAAGATTCACATAGCCGCCAGGATCGCCCTGAACCTTCCTCAACCTCCTCCAACGAGCCCATCCTCAACATATCCCAGGTCAGCGTGCCCCCCTCGTTGACCTCGAGCTACAAGAACCGGCCTTCGATGCACAAGAAGGAGCTATTATCGTCCAAGAACAAGGCCTCATTAACCTTTCTCGGGTCCTCGTCCATCGGGGTCGTTCCACAACAGGCGGGCGAAAACCATATCCAGTTGACCGAGGACATTTTCGAGGTGGGCGACGGCTCGCTCGATTCTGTCGAGTTGGAGATCTTGAAGTTGCGTGGTGCCTTCCTCTTACCCAGCAAAGAGCTTGCGTTGGACTTGGTGAATGCCTATTTTGAGCATGTGCACCCCTTGATGCCTGTGATCAACCGCACCCTGTTCATGCAAAAGTTCAACGACCCAGATGACAGTCCCAGCCTCATGGTGTTGCATGCGGTGTTGCTCTGCGGGTGCCGTGTCTCAAACAACCCGTTGTTGTTGGACTCGCGCGGCACCAACGACTTGGCGAGCTTGACGTTTTTCCGCCGCGCCAAGGCGTTGTACGAGACGAATTACGAGAGCGACCCCGTCTCGATCATCCAGACGTTGATCCTCATTGGCTCGTACTGGGACGGGCCCGAGGACGTCACCAAGAACTCGTTTTACTGGACCAGGGTGGCAGTGGGGTGCGCGCAGGGGTTTGGGTTCCAGCGCGACGTGAGCAAGTCGTCAAACTTGACGAGCTCGGAAAAGAAGATTTGGCGGCGCATCTGGTGGTGCCTCTTTGAAAAGGACCGCAACGTTGCCATTGCCTTTGGCCGGCCGGTGGTGATTGACTTGAACGACTGTGACGTGCCGATGTTGACGCTCGACGACTTTGACGAGAATGACCCGGAACAAGGCGTTGTGTCGCTGTACCCGGTGGACGAGACACAGGCGTTGTACTTTATCCATTTGGTCAAGTTGGCCGAGATCACCGGCATCATTATCAAGCACCAGTACAGCGTCAAGTCGGAGTCAATGAAGCGGCGCAACGCGTTTTCCATTATTGAGCACTGTGACATGTTGATGGGTATCTGGTTCACCAACTTGCCGCCACAGTTGGTGTTTTCGCTCGCGGATTCGCTGACCCAAAACTTTTACGCGTGTCTCTTAAATGCGCAGTACTATAACCGGTTGTACTTGATCCACCGGTCCAACTTGATTAGGATGGCGCGCTCGTCGTCAACAAACCCCAACAACTACAAGTACCCCTCGTGGGGCATCTCGTTCCAGTCGGCGCGTATGATCTCGATCATCTCCAAGATTCTTCTCGACCGCGACTTGATCCGGTACGTGCCCTCAATGTACGTGTACATCTCGTTTAGTGCGTTGGTGATGTTGATCTACCATGTGGACTCGGCCAATTCGGTGATTGCGTCCACGGCAACGGACTCGTTGTACGTGTCGCGCGCCGTGCTTAAGGAGTTACAGAAACACTGGCCTATTGCAGGCGTGTTAATGCGGTTGTTTGACAAGTATGCCAACAATAAGGTGAAGCGTGCCAAGATTATTGAGAATGGGTCCGAGATGGCAGCGTACAGGGAGAGCACGGCGATGGAGCAGCTGGGGATAACCAGCCCCATGAAATTGTATGGAGATAAGAGCGGTACTCCCCAGCAGCCGCAACAGCTACCACAACAGCACCACCACCAGTCACAGCACCACCACCAGTCACAGCACCACCACCAGTCACAGCACCACCACCAGTCACAGCACCACCACCAGAGGGTGTTGCAGAATAGTGTGGACAAGGGCCGGATCTTTTCCCCCAGTCAGGTTTCGGTCACTTCTGGCATTTCTCCCGGTGGGCGTGTCTACAATGACTACCAATTGCACGCAGATCTACCCGCACCTGGGCCAGCCACGGCCGCTCCCGTTGCCCGTGCTGCTGCTGGCACCTTACCAGAAGCTCCGCCCCATACTGGCAGCAGGACCCCGCAGATTGAGGAGTTGATCCAGCAGTACAAGTTGCCCATGAAGATGGCGGCAAGACAGGGCCAGGGCGAGAACGATAGCGACAAGCCCACCACCGATACGTCGCCCACCACGTCGAACAAGTCGTTTCCCGACGTGTCGTTGGTGACGGAGAACTTACCCAACAAGCAGCGATTTTTCGAAAACTTCGAGCCCACACAGTTGTTTCCGCAGTTTAGTCTCCCACCTACGAGAGCGCAGTCGCCCAGTTTGGAGGACTCCCAGCAGGTGGGTAGCAACATTTACCACGACGTGCAGGACTTGGGTGCCGCTGCAGCTGCCACCCCGGGGTTGCCGCTGCAGACCCAGTCGCAGCACCAGCAGAATCAACAGCACCAACATGCGCACAATGCTGTTGCTGGCGTGCACGATGTGGGTGATCATGGCGTGCACGACGATGCGCCCCAGCAGCAGCCCACCACCCCAGGGTTCCTGACCAATTTCGTCGACAGCTCGTTCATCAACATGAACTTGCAGTCGGGGATCGACATGAGCGAGGACATCAACTCTTTGTTCAACTTCATGTAATATCTACGAATAAACACTCCAAAACACTTGTACCTTTAGTTCCTCCCTCTTTTTTCCTGCTTAGCTCCCCCCCCCCTTCTCCTTGCGTTTAGCTCCATAATTTCTTGCGCCGGCTGCCCTTGTTCTTGAGCCGCTTCAAGTTGTCAAGGATCTCCTCGCGCCGCTGCTTCTGGCTGTACCCAATAAAGCTCTGCACCACATTCTCGTAAATCTCAAAGTCCGCTTGCAAGTCGTCAATGTGGTGGTGCCACACGCTGCTCAAGCGCACCAACTCGGCGTGGTCGCGCTCCAACTGCACGAGCTTGGCCGAGACAACGTCGCCTTTAGCACTCTCCAAGAACCCCCGCGTTGAGTTGTTCAAGTTATCTACCTCGATCCGGTCTAAAATCTCTACCGTGGACCTCAACGCCGCCGTCTTGGTATCCGCGTCGAGAGTGTCCAACTGGGGGATCCCGTCCCACCGCAAGTCTTGGACATTGACCGACATTCTTCGCGCGAATGCAAACGCTGGCGTGTTGTCGCTGGTGTCAGGTGAATGCATGGATGCAGCGCCGGCGTTGGTGTTGTTCCCGCTACTGGCACTGCCCAATTCATCAAGGTTGATCGGTATTCCAAGCTTTATGAGCAAGCTGTGGCGGATGTTAGACTTGATCCAGCCTGTGGGCCGCAAGTACGGCATGGTCGAGACTTGGGTGTAGATGGTCTGCGCGCGGTCGTTGAGCAATTGTTGCTCCTGGCCGTGCTGCTTTTCCTCCTCTGGTTCTTCAAAGAGCTCGTTCATTAGCGTGCGGAGCTTGGTCTCAAACTCCGGAGTGTTAAATATGGTTGCTGGAAACCGCACGTCCTGGGCATGTAGGGCCTTTTCTGGCGGTGCCAGGGGCGACTGTTGTTCACTCTGTTCAAACTCGTCAAAGTCGCCGAAATCGTCATCGTCGTCCGCCTCGCCGGCTTCATTGAACTCGTCAAAGTCGTCGACCGCCGAGGTTTCGGCAGAAATTTCGATCCGCGTCTCCTCAAGCTGTTGCTCTACCTGTATCTCCTGCTCCTCGCCCATTGTAATGGTTCTGCTTTGGTTCGTTCAAGGAGAGAGCAAAAAAAGGGACTCGTTCTGATATGCCCACATAAACCCCCTCTCCATTTCGGTGTTTTTTCTTTTGCCTACTCTCTCTTACCAATCCCAAGACCAGTGAGTCATGTCCCTACCAGTAGTGCTATTCTCCATAGGCAACCCCGGACCTCTCAACCGCCACTCTGTGGGCCACCATATCCTCAAGCTACTAATGGACAACTACGGCGTCAAGCAGTTGGTGAAAAAGGCAACCTACTCGGCGTCTGCCAACGCCGACCGCTCGCTCATCTTTATCAAGTCCAACACCTACATGAATGAGAGCAGCCGCGCCTGGACCAAGGCTGAGAAAGATGAGAAGCTAGGCCGGTGTCTTGTTATCGTCCTCTATGATGACTTTGAAAGTGATCTTGGCGCTGTCAAGTTGGGCAGGTTCAAGAAGAACGAGTCGCACAATGGCATCAAGAACTTGCAGCCGGTGATGGCCGCGCCCACATCGGCCGCTTCTGTGTATAAGCTCGGAGTGGGGATCGGGCCCAAGCCCAGCAGCGCCAGCAAGGATACTATGGCCAGCTGGGTGCTCAGTCCGTTCACGTTGGAGCAGAAACAGATGGTGGACAACGAAGTGCTGAAGCGCGTGGTGGCGTGCTTGCAGGAGATTGCCGGGCGCGGTGGTGACATCCCTGATGTGAACAAGTTCAATGCTAGAATGACCAAGATTTGGAAGAAAGAGGGGGAACTATAGAAGCTGGATGTGCTGCGGTGTTCCTTTTGTTTAGATTATCCTAATGTTTCCTAGTAAATCGTATTTCTACGGTGTCTCGTGATTTCCTCCTTTTCCGACTCTAACATGCTGTTAGAATCAAACCCGTCGTCGTCTTCGTCGTCGTCATAAACCTCTCCAAAGGCATCACTAGGGCCCACCTTGAATGACCCAATGTCTCCATTGACATTTCCCAAACCAATTCTTTCCCTGAACTTGCTAAACTCGTAGTCGGAAACGTCAACGCCATCTTCATCGTCCTCATTGTATTCAAACTTGAACGAAGCAGACGCCGCCTTCCTTCCCCTCTCTATCGCCCGCTCTATCAACGCACGGTGCTTGATAAACAAGATCTTGGGATACGCAAACCGCTCGCCCTTGAGGATGGTCTCCCCGAGCTGCTTCTCTGTGGGGTCGCTCAAGATGTACCAGAAGTCCTTCAATCGGTTGCGTGGCCAGATGGTGACAGAGCCCGTGAATGTTTGCAACCAGATGTTGGACCAGTCCAGCTGTAACAACTGTGGGAGCAAATCGAGCGTCTTGATGATCTGCAACCATTTGCGCACTTCGAGCCGGAGGAGCTGCTCTAACGCCGTGGCCACAAACCCGCCACGCAACGACGAGTACTTCTCGCGGCTGGTCTTGCGCCGCGACAGCGACACGGGTCGACCTACGGCGCCCTTGGGCGCGAAAAAGAACAACGAGATGTGCGGGTTCACCTGCGACACCACCGTGAAGTTGACGTTGTAGTAGGTGTTGAGCGCCTCCACAGGGATATCAGTGCGCAACGATCCGTCGCGCCACTTGCTGCCTAACGAAAATGGCACCACTTGCTTGCTGCTGGGGTTTTTCATCATCAATACCACAGGATTCAAGATCCCCGGCACCGCCGAGGATGCTAAGAGGGTGGACCAAATAATACAGTGCGGCGACGTGATGTCGTTGCACAAAATGACCGGCGAGTGCGGGTCCGCGGGCACGGTGGAGATGTTCAACTTGCGGCCCGTGCGCTTGAATGCCTCCTCGAACGTGGTGCTGCCGTGTGTGAAAAAATTGGACTTGCGCGCCCATGCCACCGAGTCAAATCTCGCGCCCGTCTTGAAC
Source organism: Zhuliangozyma boniae (assembly GCA_002094185.1). Classification (NCBI taxonomy): domain Eukaryota; kingdom Fungi; phylum Ascomycota; class Pichiomycetes; order Serinales; family Debaryomycetaceae; genus Zhuliangozyma; species Zhuliangozyma boniae. The sequence continues at coordinate 68,479 of MXQC01000051.1, forward strand.
ATACGCGGGATCCACACGTACCACGGGTCCTCGCATGCAGTGATCTTGCGCGCAAGCTCGGGCACGAGCAATTGCCGCAACTCGTCGTCAGTGCGCGTGCACAAGAGCGCTGCCACGAGCCCCCCTCCCGAGGTGCCGGAAATGACGCTCGGGAGCAAATCGGCATCCAACAACGCCTTGGCGATCCCGAAATGGGTGTATGCAAAGCAGGCACCGCCGCTGAGACACAAAGCGGTCTTGCCGTAGTTCTTGGACGCGATGCGGAAAAACTGGCGCTTGACGTCGACAGGCAAATCGGAGTTGGCCACAGCATCGATCGATTCCACTACCTCGTGGTAGTACTCCTCGACCAAGTACTTGGTGCCGTAGTACCGGTGCGAGTACAACTGTCGGTTCTCAATGCCGGCAAAGTTCTTTTTCAAGCACGCTTGTAAGAGCACCACTAACTCGCGCATATCGCCTGCGGTGCGGAGCTTGTACATGCGCGTCATTGTCAACTTGATGGTCTTGTAGTCGTAATAGGAAAACTTGGGGTTCTCGGACCACTTTTCCAAGTGCAAGTACTTGTCCAACTCAATGGCGTTGTGCATCCACTCGCTGTAGCTGGTGGACTGCCGGAGCCGGTCACGCAACACTTTGCGTTGGCCGGTCCATGTGAGAAAGTACTCCAGGAGCGCCACGTATGCCCGCACCAACACGTACAAGAACCCCAACACCGCAATCCAGAGGAACACGAGCATCAATATCGGCCACCTCAAGAGCGTGTACGTGGAGCTGTTGCGGAACTCGTTGCGGAGTCTCTTGATGGGGGTGTCAGCCAACCGCTTCTTTCTAGGGGGCGCATCACTGGGCACGGGGAACCAGTCGGACTTGGACGTAATCATATCCGGTTTCACGATGGGACTGGCGCCGGCCTCAGCCGCTTCCGCGAGCACCTCATCGTCAATGTCTTCAGAGTCGGTGTCGGGTAAATCTACAGGCTCGTTCCGGGGCGTGGTGGGCGCGGTGGAGTCGTAGTCGTACTGTTCCTGCCATACGAGCGCCTTGGCAAACTCGCTGATGTGGTTTTCGTTGATATAGTCCTTGTCCTCCTCGAACAAGGGGACTCTGGTGGGTGTCATGGGGTGCAACAAGCTAGCTGTACGCAGTGGTAGAAGTGCTGGTCCTCCAAACAGGTAAAAAAAAGTGTGCAGGATTGAGCGATAGTTGCTGCCTCGAAGAGCAAAGTGGTGTTATGGTTATGAACAAGATGCTATTTCAGTTGGGGACAAGGGTGTGGGCGCATCTGCCTGTGATATATTGCGCTGGTGCTCACGAAAAAAGCAAGCAGCGACACAGAGATGTAAAACAAGGAATAACGTGAGACTCTCGCAACTGCCATGACGCTTTTGAGTCTGCCCAACAGCCGCAGAGTCTCGTGACACAAAACGAGAAAAGAAACAACGGGAGAGGCAATAGAGATGTGGTTGCTATAAGATTACTGCTGTGGATAGAGTGGAATGGGTGGAGCATCAAAGCGTTCTGCGATAGAGGGTAGCCGTCTCCTTTGTACACATCCATCAATGCAACCATTACCCGCTTGACGACGTTTGTGCTGCCTGGTTTGCTACAAACAGGGCGAATGTAAGGGAAAAAATCACCACCAAATCGACAACGTGGCACACACACTTTTCTTCGCAGCAGGAGCACCAAGTTCACCAGCACTACCAATATGACCTGCACCACCAAGATCACCACCGTCATTCTTGACATTGAAGGCACAGTTTGTCCCATCACATTTGTCAAGGACACTCTCTTTCCCTACTTTCTCAGGACCTTGCCCGCGTACCTCAGCGAGATCCAATTCCCTTTACTGTTCTCATCGAAGAAGGAGGTAGAGGAGACTGACCCAGTGGTGGCGATACTCGCACAATTGCTGTCTGAGAATACTCAGTCTGCTGACGCTGTGTTTGCACACTTCAAGTCGCTCGTGGATCAGGATATCAAAGACCCTGTATTGAAGTCACTCCAGGGATTGGTGTGGAAAAACGGCTACGAGAGCGGCGAGTTGAAGGCACCCATTTACCAGGATTCCATTGACTTTATCACGCAGTGGCCAGGGACAGAACCACCAAAAAAGTTGTACATCTACTCTTCTGGTAGCATCAAGGCCCAGATTCTCTTGTTCGGCCATGTCGATGTCAACGGCAGCAGCACCGACTTGAACAAGCACCTCAGCGGGTACTTTGACATCACCACCGCCGGGTTCAAAACAGAGAGCGCGTCGTACACCAAGATCTTGCAAGACATTGGTAAGGAACAGAGTGCTGGTGCTGTGTTGTTCCTCAGTGACAATGTCAAGGAGGTGGTGGCTGCCATTGGCGCCGGGATGCAGAGTGTGGTGGTGGTCAGGCCTGGCAACACGCCATTGACCGACAACGACAGGGCTACATATAGAACCATTACCTCTTTCGACCAGCTAGATTTGTAAAGAAAGAAAATAACCACCTCAGCAATGGGTAGTTGCTGTCACGTTGCCAACATTGTTTACCTTACATATCTCTAAACAAAATATCGGCGGCAACCTCCTCGTTCTTGTCGCAGGCAAGGTACACTTGGATGACCAAGTCGCGTTCAAACCCCAACTCGCACAATCTTTCGATGGCGTTCCGGTCGGCCTCTGACAACGGGATGCGCACGGTTCCCTCGGCGTCCTCACCATGGAGAGGCTCGCCTTCGCCTTCGCCTTCGCCCTCGTAGCCGCCCTCGCCCTCAATCTCGTAGCCGCCCTCGCCGCCCAAAAACGTTCTCATGAACGCCTCGGGGTCCTGCTGAATCAACTGGGCAATCTGGGGATTGCTGGCCGACAACTGCTCCAACAAGGGATGGATCAATTCGGGGTTCGACTGCAACGCCGCCCGCAACATCTGCATCTGGTCGTCGTCGGAGCCGGCGTGAACATGACCGGCGCCACCCGCGTGGCCAGCACCGCCCGTTGACTCGCCCTGGCCCTGCTCGGCCTGCGCCGCCGCGGCAGCAGCCTCAAACAAGTTCTCGCCCTGGCCCTCCATGGTGTCGTCGCCATCGTCACCGTCCTCCCCAGCAGCAGCAGTGGACTCGGCAGCAAGCGCGTGGCTGGCGTCGCCGCTGCTCATCAGCTGGTGCTGTTGTGCCACTGGCTGTTCGGGCCGCTGCAACGACTCGGGAATACCCGTGAGCAAGTACTCGACAGCACGGTGGGGGTTGTTGAATGCGGCCCGCAATGCAGCCTCGACCTGCGGTCTTTCGTACCCCATCTCCATTATGTTCTGAATAGACGCTTCCCTCTCGGAGCCCACTGCAAATGTAGACGCGTCGGATGTAGTGGTGGAACCGGTGGAACCTACAGCAGTGGCACCGATGGTTGCAGGTTCTGAGGAGGTTTCCGTAGACTGCTGTGCGCCGGGCTCAGCTGGCTGTCCGCTCGGCTGGTGCTCGGTCTTGGAGGTGCCGGTGGCAGCGGTGGTGGTCGCCGCTGCGGATGCCAACGACGACGACGCCAACTCCACCTCAGGGGACATCTTCTTCTTTGAGATCATGTATATGATGCTGGCGCCCTCCTTGATCTTGTACTCCTCCAACTGCTTGTCGTCCACCAACACCTTCCCACTGTACACCAACTTGATCTGCGACGCCTCAACGCCTTTCTCCTGGCCCAATTTCTCCTTTGCCGACAACACGGTATCGGACAACCCAACCTCAATTGGGACTGTCTGCTTTTTGAAGTCCTTAAATACGATTTGCATGGCTACTGCTACTCGGTTGTATCCGTTGTTGTTGGTCTTTAGTGGCAATCTTCTCACCAAGGCCGATCTCCTCTATTACATGCAAACAGGGGAAAAAACAGGGAAGAAGAAAAAAATGTTGTTGTTCGCCATAGAGTCGTGCGGCATCCAGTTTTCTATAACATGTCCTGGAGTACTGCGTCTAGTTTCTGCATTGGGAAGTCTAGCTGCGATAGCATTTGTCCTGCTTTAGCAACTGATTCGGTTCTTTCTTTTTTTCATATGAGCAAGTGACACCACCGCACAGAATACACGCGCCACATCACTTGACAGCAACATGGCGAGAAGAACAAAGACCTCCTCGGGCATCAAAGGGCCTAGCAGCGCGTTGACAAATTTCCTCCAGAGCGAGGGTATCACCGACGCGTTCAGGGCGAGGAGAGAACGCGAGGCACGTGAGCAGATTGAAGGCGACGAGATCCCCGATACTGTTGCTGCTGCTGCGCCAGGCACCACGTTGCCCGAGGCACAACCAGTGTCGTCGTCGTCTCCACCGCGACGCAGGTCTGCGCGTGGACAAGCTGCTCCCGAGTCGGACGACGAGGTGAGGCAGATGAGGAATGCACACAAGAGGAAGTTAAAGATTGCGCGTCGCAGCGGCGCCACGCGTCGTGGAGTTCGGGGCGACCCCGACTCTGGCGGTAGTTCTGATGGGGATAGTGGTAGTGACGACAACGATGATGACGATGACAACAATGCCGATGCAGGCTTCAGCTCCGACGAGGACGATTTGGGGGATGCGCTAAAGAAGTTTGGCGATGAAGATACTTGCGCCGACTGCGGCAAGTCGTTCAGATTGACGGTGTACTCGCGCTTCCTCAAAGAAAAGACGGGCTACCTATGCGAGGAGTGCAACCATGTGCTCAAGGCGCGTGAGCGCAAAGCCCAGGCTAGCCAGTTGAACGCGCGCAAGCGGCGCAAGAAGGTGGCACAGGCGTTGCTCAACCGCACTACCGTCAAGTTGCCCAAGTTGCAGGATGTGTGCATCAAAAAGATCACCGACAACATCGAGGATGTGGACGTGTTGGGCGACATCGGCCAGATGAATATGAACAAGATCTCCATGATCCTCTCCAAGAACCGGTCGTTGAATGACAAGACCTTGTCGTTGTTCTTGTCGCCCGACTTGAAACATCTCGAGTTCTGGGACTGTTCCAACGTCGACTCCGACTCGTTGAACAAGATCGCTGCGTTTTGCCCCAGGTTGCAGTCGCTCACCCTTTTCATGTGCGGTCAGCTCCACAACGACAACTTGCAGTACTACGGCAGCCAGTTGCGCGACTTGCGTGAGCTCCGGTTGAATGGGCCCTTTTTGATCAGCGACGTGATGTGGCAGGGGTTTTTCGAGAGCGCGGGCAGCCGGTTGCACAAGTTTGAGGTGCGCAACACCCACCGGTTTGGTAACGACTCGTTGATCAGCTTGTTGGAGCATTCCGGACGCAACTTGTCGTCGCTAAAGTTGTCGCGGCTCGATGGCATTACTACCGCTGACGTGTACGGCTTGATCCCGCACTACTTGTCGGAGAACACATTGACCGAGTTGGAAATCTCGTACCCGCACGAGGAGGACTTGGTGACGGACGAGTTTCTCATCAACGTGTTGGCCGTCACGGGCGAGACGCTCGTGTCGTTGAACCTCGATGGGTGTTCCAGTCTCACCGACAGATTCTTGGTCGAGGGTGTGGCCAAGTTCTGTCCCAACTTGACGCACTTGTCGGTGCGCGAGTTGGACTTGGTTACTGATGTGGGATTTGCGCGGGCATTCACCGAGTACTCTAAGGTCAATGCGGGCGGTTTGATTGGACTCGACCTTACCAAATGCACGGGGTTGCACGACGATGCCATTTACGCCTTGTTCAACCACTCGGCGCACACTTTGGTGGAGCTCAGCTTGAACAGCATGGAGCTCAGCGCCGACTTTTTGGGCCAGGTTTTTACGGAGGACTCACATAGCTATAAGAAGGCGCTCAAGGAGAGGATCGACACCGAGTCGCAAAATGGGGACACAGAAGACACCACCACCAACAACGATCTCCGGTACTTCCACCATGTGACCCTCCCCTTGTTGACGTACCTTGACGTGGGGTTTGTGCGGGTCGTGGACAACAAGGTGATTGCCCTCCTTGGCGAGTCGTGTCCCAAGTTGCAGATCTTGGAGGTGTATGGCGACAATCGGTGCAACGCAAAAGCCCGCATCCGGCCCGGGTTGATTGTCATCGGCCGACAGACAGACGAGCTATAAGCCATGTATATTTGAAAGAAAATAACTATGTATCATTCTTTGGGGTAGTTGATGGGCACGGCAGCCTTTTCCACGTTCTTAAACAAGGGTAACGACGGCACTACCACGTCGTCTTTCGTGAGATCCACTACCGCAAACTTGTTGGTGATGTCGGGTATAGCCTCCACAAAGATCCCCGGGTGGCCCACGTGGCGATTAAGCAACTGCAACATATCGTCCTCGGGTTGAGATGTGGTGCTGCCACTGGCCCCCCGCGCCAGCTTCCTTTCGGCGTCCCTGAGCACGTGGTTGCTCAATGCGAGTCTCCTCCGCGCCAGCTTATTGTAAAAGAGCGAGTTGCTGAGACAAAGGTCCCGGTGGATCATAGTATCGTCGGACCGCCCCTCTCTGAGCTTCAAATATTCGGGCACGTTGGCGGCAGCTACCTCATAGTACCAGTCCACAAACGCGTCTACGGTGGCCTTGGGCAATGTGCTCTCGTTCTTAATATAGCTAGCAACCACAGCGAGGTTGCCCAAGTTGTGGCGTGCGAGCTCGTACTCAAATATGAGTTTCCAAAACGCCGTCGACCGCTTGAAGCAGGGCTCGTGGTGGTACTGGTTAAACAATTGTCGCGCCGTCTCGGCGCCTCCCAGTTTCTGTACGAGACGCAAGTAGGGCACAAACACGAGGCTAATTGAGTCGTCGTTGAGGAAACCAGCCGCCAGAGTTATGAATGCGTCCGATAAGTGGAGAAGAGACTCATTGGTAGCGGCCTCTTTTTGTTTCTGTATCTCCTTCCTCTTCTTTGGGGGCTTGCCGAAGTACAGGTTGACCAACTGCTCCAAAACGCGCTCATATGTTGCTTGTTCCAACATGTTCCGCCAGAGCAGGAGCAACTCCTGTACCGTGTCGAGGTACGCCTGCTTGTAGTACTTTTTGGACACGCCGCTGAAGATCTTGATCCAGTCAAACAAGTACTCGCTCGCGGTTTCGGCGTCGCCATGAGATGCAAGGAGCCTGGCGTACTCGTATCGTAACTTGTTGTCATCAAGTGGAATGAACTTGGAGCTGGCGGTGGTGTACACCTCGCGCAACTTGTCGTACTTTGCTTCCTCGTCCGTACCCGGGTACAGGTCTTGGATAAACATGAGGTATTTGCGCCACAAGCTGCTGTCGTAGCAGTTGGGAACCAAAGCCCTCTGGAACAAGCTCGACACCAAGTCAAACCCGCCCTGGCCATCCTTCTCCAAGCTGTACACGGCCATCTCCTTTTCGATGTACGCTGCCCATGTCGCCCTTTCTTCCTCAATGACGCGTATATCACGCACGCTAAAGTCCTCGTGCATCAACTCTGACTCATACTGCCAGTTGGAGTTGACTTTGGCCTGGGTGCGCGAAAAGACTGTGGCCGTGTAGTCGTCGATGATCTGGTGCTTCTCAACAAGCGACAACTCCTCAGCCCCGGTGTGGTTGAACTTGGCCACGTAATCGCCCAACACGGCGGCGGGCACAATCGCAGCAATGTCGAAGGACTTGTTGATCTCGGAAAACTGGTTGTAGTATTGCGAGTACTGGTACAACGGTATGCGCATCAACCACAAGTAGAGGTCCAACACCTGAGGGCTGTGCGGCAAGATTTTGGTTTCAAACTCAAGGGCAATGTCCCAGATGGGATGCGAGTTGAACTGGTACGCATTGTGCTTGAGCGCAAGCGTGTATGCGGCACGCACAGCGTCAGCATCCAAAAAGCCCTTGTTGGAGGATTCAATCAAAGCTTTGAGGTAGTCGGCCCAGAGCGCCACCGAATGTGGGTGGCTCTCCACCGCCATTCGTAGCACGTTTTCGCTGCCCTCTTGGCCCGCCACCTTGGAGGCGATGTGAGCCCAGTCGCGCCAGTACGAGGTCAATAAGGGAAACTTGGATAATAGCGACTTGTAGGCAGTATGCAATTGCTGCTTCAACTTGTCGGAGACTGTGGCAGTTTTGCCTTCGTTGCGGCTAAGTTCCTCGTTGAGCTGGCGGTTGTACTCGTCAAAAAGCGCATCCCATTTGTCGAGATTTGCAGGCTCCTTGAGAACGGCTTTCTGAAGATCAGTGGTGATGTTGGAGTCATTCAACTCTATACTCGCAAGATCCAGCGGGAGGTTCAGTAGGTGCAACATGGTGGGGGGAGGTGGTGTTGTGTGTTTGGTAGTGTGCTTGGTGCTGCCGATGAGAGTTTGGTGTGAGAAAAAAAGACACATAAAAAAGCGCTCCACAGAGACAATCACCACACAGACCAACACCACATCCCCCAATGCCGGATGACGCAAGGGCAGTCAAGTTTGCCAACCCTTACACTCTTCCCGAGTCAAACCACCTGAAACTCCTCGCGCTTCTCACCACCCCACAACCGTCACATGCTCCAAGCTTGCACGTCGACATCCCCATTCCGGCGGCGCTTGATGTCTCCGCCATGGTCGAGCTCAACAATACGCACATCATCACCCAAAGCTCTATCCAGCGGGCTACGGGCAGCAAGGAAGGGGTGGTTCACGAGGCTATTGACGACACTGATGAGCCCGAGCACTATGTCGACATTGCCGAGATGAAACCCGCCAACTTGCAGGAACAGGTCTCCACGCTTGTGATTGACAAGTTCCCCAACCTCAAGCGCGGCCTGCTCGAAAAGGTGCTTAAGTTGCTCGTGAACGTCGACCGCGAGAAGCGGTTCAGGTGGTCGTTTGTCAACTACGAGTTTGTCGACCTGCAGTTTGTGTTTGTGCGGTTCGACCATGTGCTTGACCTCAAGTGGTTTATGAACACATACGAAAAGTTGCACGAAGTGATACCGCACGTTCAGATGATTGCCAGCGAACAGCTTGTCGCAGTGGAGCTGGAGTTTGCCCCCAGTGGTGAAGGTGCCAAGGGTGATGCAAATGCGGCAAAGAGCAGGGTTTCCGAAAGACTACGCGCCAGCGTCAACTTGATCATCTCCAACCCAAAACACATGGGCAAGCTGAAACGATCGGGCACTGAAGACCTTGACCAGGTGTTGAGCACGTACCTGAATTATAAGGTGGACAGCAACGACCTAGTGGACGTGCCCAACGACATGAAGGATGGTATCGTGAAGGATATTGTCAGGTTCCGGTCACGCATGCTCCTCCTCGAGAAGGAGAAGCGGAAACGCGAGATTGAAATGGAGCGCATCAAGACCAAGAATCGGTTGAAGGACTTGTTTGAGGGGATAAAGGAGACGACAGCAACGGCAACGGCGGCGGCAACACCGGAGGCCGACACCAAAACGGAGAGCACGGGCAGGAGCCGGGTCAAGGATAGTACTCGCGACGAGCACGAGGACTTAACGGACGAGCAGTATCGCGAGTTCATCGAGTCCGAGCAGAGAGAGGAGTTGGAGGCGCAGTATGCGCTAGAGATGAGGCGTGTGGTTGTTATGGAGGCAACACTAAAGAACCTCCAGTCGCGCGTGGCGGCGTTGCGGTCGTATGAGGACAATCTTATTGAGAACAAGGAGAAGTATATCGACGACATCAAGAGTGTGAAGAGCAAGGTTGGCGGCAGCAGCAGCACCAGTAACCATGATTACAATCAGTACCTCAAGGCGCGCACGACAAAGCGGGTGTATGAGGAAACGAGAGATCAGCAGGATGCGGAGGAGGAGGAGCAGGAGAAACGCGCCAAGCAACAGGCGGCAGATTTCATTGCCACATCAATCAAGATCCCCGTGGTTGAGCCGGTGACGACAGAGACAATGGTGGCACTTCTCCCCCCTGCAGAGGTGGCTTCGCCCAGTGTTTCCATTGCTTCTCTCTCCGAGGAGTTGCAAATCCAGCTCAAGCTGCGCATTGTCGAATTGGTGGAGGAGTACCTTGGCGTCAAGGACGATGTCCTTACCGAAGTTGTGTTTGAAAACTTGCTCGCCTCCAACCTCGACAATCGTCGCGAATTGGTGGACGAGCTCGCCGAGGTACTCGACGAAGACGCCGAGAACTTGGTCGCTGACTTGTGGCTGTATGTACCCACATTGCAAAAGTGAAAGAAAACAAAGTGAGTAGTATGGAATATATACACATACAAAATGAAATAGAATATAGAAGGTATAAAGATACAAAACGAAATAAAAAAAAGTGAAAAAGTAAGGAGATCCGAGACTATTCTCCCTCCCTTCTTTCTCCCACTTTTTGTTTTGTGGTTTAGTGATTTGTCCCTACTGGCGCCAGCCCAACGAGTTGAAGGCTTCCACGGGCTCGGAGATGTTGTTTCTTGCATTCTGCAAGGTGCCGCCATTCTCACTATCGCTGAGGCCATAGTTGATCCGCGTAAAGATGGCCAGGAACCCCGAGCTCGACTCACCCATGGACCGTGGCCTGCTGCTGTTACTGTTCATGCCCAAGTTGGACTCGGAGTCGCTGGGAGGCAACTCGATGCCGTTGCCGTTCTTTCTAAACTTGCGGAACAAGAGCACCATCAACGACATGTACACTAAGCACCCCGAGGCTGCGCCCACGGTGATACCGGCAATACGGCCCTTGTTAGTAATGGGCCCGTCGGCAGTGGTATCCATGGACCCGTTCTTGTTGATCAAGGCGCCGCTCGAGGATGACTCGGTGCTGCTGCTCGACGACTCGCTGAGCCCCGTGAGCGGGATGCGGCTGTCGACCAATGACGCCAATGTGCGCTGGGTGCCGTCGGGGTTGCGGTAGATCAACGACTCCGGAGTGGCAATCAAGAGCTGCAACGCCTGCACAGAGTCGCTAGGGAAGTACACCTCGGCAACTGTGATGGTGTAATCGACCTCGGACGACTGGTATGGGATCAACCGTCTTACGGAGACTTGATCGTACGCGTCCTTATTTGACAAGAAGGGGTACTGCAACGTCCCGGGCAAGTACTGGAATATCTGCGCCGATGAGATCGAGTGCTGTACCACAAAGGGGTAGTTTAACTCCGACTTGAACCCCACGGTGATGACTGTGTAGTCAGGGCCGGGCGCGGCCTCGGTAGTGTCCGGAGTGATGGCCCGGGGCAATCCTGACGTGGACTCAGGGGTGGTGGATGCTTGCACGATGTTGGTCTCCAACGAGTTGGTGGGATTCACAGAAGGTGCTTCGGCTGTCACCAACTGCGATGGCAACCAGTTAGTGTTAATGGTGGTGGTAGGGCTATTGGTCGTTGCCGCGACAGTAGACGGTGGAACTGTGGTAGGACCTGCCGTGTTGGCCTCGGGAGCGGCCGAAGTGGCTGCAGACTGTAACGTGGCAACAGTAGTCGAGTGTGTGTCCACGGGGGTGTTAGCAGTCAAAGTACCGGTGGATCCAGTGTCGGAAGCGGGGGACGAGGCGGTGCTGGCACCCGAGGTGGCACCCGATGCTGGAGATCCGGTGCCAGTAGCAGAAGCGCCACTGGTGGAAACGTCACTAGCAGTGGCTAGCTGAGCACCCGAGGTCTGAGCATCGGTCACTGCTGTACTGGCTGATCCGGCAGACCCAGTGGAAGCCGCAGCAGAACCGGAACCGGAATCAAGGGCCGTGGTGGAGGCAGCAGCAGAACCGGAACCGGAATCAAGGGCCGTGGTGGAGGCAGCAGCAGAACCGGAACCGGAATCAAGGGCCGTGGCGGAGGCAGCAGCAGAACCGGAACCGGAATTAAGGGCCGTGGTGGAGGCAGCTGGAGCCGTGTCAGATGAAGTTCCGGATGGCACAGCAGCGTCGGAACTGAGAACTATCCCTGAACTGGCAATGGCGCCAGAGGAAGGAGCAGTGTCGGAACTGGCAGCTGGTACAGCCGACGAGGAGCTCGCCGATGTAGGGAGAGGGCTGGGCAACTCGGTCTCTACCACAGAACCGCTGTAAGAAGGAAAGTTGGTGTCTGTTGGCGAGGTGGCAATGCCGCTAGTTGGCGTGGTGGTTGGCGTAGCATTGTTGCTGGATGGAGGCACAACTTCACTGGAAGCGGCTCCGCTGGAGGCAGGCACAGGCACCGACGACTGCAGCGCCGACTCGGCATTCTTCGAAGATTGCACTGGTGCAAGCGAGGAGTCGAGTGGTGGAGTAGTAGATGACAACACTGGAGGTGGCGTTGGCGTTGGCGACACCACGCCGGACTGTGCACTGGAAGTCTCCACGGGAACCGACGAGTCCACGGGAACAGAAGACTCTATTGGCGACACCAAGCTCACGGACGAGCCAGTGCTCGACGGTGCCTGTTCTGCAGTTTCTGAAGACGCAGAGGGTGATAAGGATGGCGATATTGGCGAGGATGCGTCAAGGGACGTGTCCGAAGGAGTCACCAAGGAACTTGGAGAAGACGAAGAAACCAAGCTGAGGCTTGAAGAGGTCGAGGGACGGATCACGGGGGCCGCCTCAGAGCTCTGGTTGACCTCATCGTTTGTAGTCGCTGGCGCCAAGGGCGTGGTGCTGGACGATGCTGGCAAAACAGCGCTGCTGGTTGGCGCGAGTGGGATCGACGAAGGGACATCGGGGTTACCAGTTGGCTCTACGGCGGTCACTGGGAATGAGGTCTCCTCCTCGCCACCCAAGTCAGAGGACTCCACCTCGGAAGGAGGTGGGCTGGGCAAGCTCGAGTCTGAGGGGGAAATCAATGGGCTGTTGCTGCTGGCGGGTGGAGTGGCGACGCTGCTCAAAGGAGGAGGAGCGGCACTGCTACCAGAGTTCACTGGTGATGCCAACGACGACGATGCCGGTGGGGGGCTCGTACCAAGAGATGAGTCAGTTGGGGTGACCAACGAGTTGCTCTGGGCACTAGACGGTGCCGACGACGCTGGTGTGGAAGGAGCAACACCGGTCGCATCGTCGTCGGAAGAAGGCTCTTTTGGAACCATGGGCTGCAACGACGTGTTGGAATCGGACCCAGCGGTGACAGAAGTTGGTGTTGGTGTGATCACGGAGACTGGCGTGGTCTGGACGAGGGGCGATGACGAAGGTGGTGGTATTTCGCCATCAGGAGAAGCAGAAGAGGGATCCACCTGCTCGTCCACTGGAGTGGCGATCGTGGAGCTAGGCGTAGGCGTAGGCGTGGGCGTAGGCGTAGGCGTAGGCGTGGGGGTGGGCGTAGGCGTGACTATTGGACTGGTAGATGACTGACTCGCTGGACTGTTTTCTGGACTGGAAGACGGCTGGTCTGCTGGACTGGAAGACGACTGGCCTGCTGGACTGGAAGACGACTGGCCTGCTGGACTTTTGGAAGAAGTGCTGTCAGCGGGGGAAGCGGCTCCCAAGTCGGTTTCGCCAGCATCGGCCAAGTCGGTCTCATCAGCATCGGCCAAGTCGGTCTCGTCTGAACCGTCGTTGGCTGACGACGCAATAGCCTGAGCGTTTTCCAAATTTAACTGGGGCTGAGACGACGCTGAAGACGACGCTGGAGACGCCACTGCGGGCGAAGATGTATCAGGAGTACTGTTTCCTGGAGTGGTGGCAGCTGGACTGTTCATCGAGCTAACAGCCAGATCCTGCTGTTGAGGTACAGGCGAGGGCACACTGTTTGTGGCCGTCTGCTTCTGCTGGGGTGGTGCTTGTGTCGTACTATCCTGCGTGTCGAGAGTCTGTGCCGATGGATCTTGGGTGCTATCTGCCTGGTTGTTGTTGGTGGCTGCGTTTCCCGTCTGGCTCAATGGCTTGCCACCAAAGGAAACTAAAGACTGGCTTGCTGAGCTCTTGGAACCACTGTCGTTGTTGTTGTTGTTGCTACTACTATCGTTGTTGTTGTTGTTGCTACTACTATCGTCGTCGCTATTGTTGCCGTTGCTGCCCTCTGTGGAGGGAGTATCGGTGCCAAAGGACCCGGTGTCAACCGTCTCTTGCCCATGGTCGATGATCATGTTGTTGATCCAACTTCTAAAGAACGATGGGGAGTATGTGGAAGGGATGTCATCGTCCGTGGTTCCATTGTCCTTGTCGTTCTCGGTCGACCTACTGTTGCCATTACCATTATTTGTATTGCTGTTGCTGTTGCCGTCGGCGTTGGCGTTGTTGTTGGAGCTGGCGTCTCTCTTGCGGACAGCCGCACCTTCCTTCTCCTGCTCGCCAGACATCGCCGACACAAACACCAAGAAGTACATGGCAGCCACCAAGTTCATTCTGGTGGGTAATAGCATGGTTATTGTGCTAGTGGTTTGTGGTCTATTGCGTATGGTTTATGGTTTATGGTTTATGATCTATGGTTTATGGTGTGCGATGAATGGTGTATGGTTTATGGGTTCAAAAAGAGCGACGGTAGTTGGGTCAATACAAAAAGGTCTTCAGATACGTTTTCTTCGGTGTAGGGAAACAGAAGAAACGCGGGCTGGTTGGGGTAGGTGGGTCCAGATCCGGTACGATACTTGGTGGTAGACAAAACGAGCGAATAAGCAGTACAGGGGGAGGGGGTATACAGTGTTGTTTTTGTTGTTTTTGTTGTTTTTGACGTTGTGGGAGAGCAAGTGGTGGAACAAACACTTGTTTCAGGTTGGGTGGTATAGAAAATTTTCTTTCTCTCCTCTGGTGTGAGTGGGAGAGGGAGAAGAAGAAGGGGGTATTGTGTTCCGCCTGGTGTGTTGGGTGGTGGTGGTGCTAGTGGAAGGGTGGTTTCCCAAAAAAAGGAGTGAAACGGGAGGAGGGTATTGTGGTGGTTAAAAAAGAAGAGGAAAAGTCCCAGATATGAAATCTACAACGGTGGTGGTCTGAACCGGGAAAAGGGTGACGAGAGAGAAGAGTGAAAGAGAGAATAGAAGAAAATGGGATGGAAAAGAAAAAAAAGCTAAAAAAGACGAGGGAAGAAAATAAAACATGCGTGATTATGTAAGCTGTGCACTGTTTACCACCCACGTAGGTAGTGTGTATATCAACGTATCACGTGGATACATCCTTACACCAATAGTTGGAATTTTATTTGTTTTTTCTTTTGGTGTGAGGGGAGGAGAGAGAAAAGGGAGAGTGGGCCTAGTCCCCCGCCCCGAAAGGAGTAGGAGCTTAAAAAAAGTGGCGTCTTCTTCTGCTCTACACGGCAACGCACACAAACAAACAAATACAGAGAAAAGATTTGTGAGAGTGAAAAACACAAACAATAGGGCCCATTCCCCAGTAAAACACCTCCACTGGGCGTTGCCGTCAACACATCTGTATACAAAGACAAAAGAGCATTCCGCCGTGATCTATACGCTACTTCAAAAACATATTCACAGGCGGATCTCTATTGATCCATCGTTCCATGGGCTCTTTACAGTTCTAGAACGGACGACACGCAACCTGCCCAAACCTGAAATTAGGCTCGCCTTCACGCTTCTCCGCCCGTCTTGGCCTGTCCTTACTTGTCGGTGAAGGACATCCCATGGTTTTTAATTGTGTGGGTGTGTTGTACACACTGCCATTTGTTTTGCTTTTTCTTGGTGGGTGGGAATTTAGCCGAATCGAGCCACGTGAAACACTAAAGTGTAAAAAAGGGGCGTGTGTGTCATAGGACACACGTCACAACCTTGCCTCTACTTCCGTCCCTTTTAGGCCGGGTGCGCTTTCCGTGTATGTACCGCCCACCTCCTCTCCTTTCCTCCTTCTGACGCGTCGTAGGCGCAAAACCTTTGCCTGCTCATGGGCCCATTTGGTTCAGATGTGCATGCTATGGGGTGTATGTAAAGGTGTCTCTTGACAATCCCAGCCCACGCCACTGTTGTCAAGAGACACAAAGAGAGAAAACAAAACAAAACGCTACTGCCATTCATGTCGTCTCAGTTGGGGCTGTTTTCGGTCTTTGTGGCCTGTTTCAAAGGTGTTATGAAAAGGTGTCTGCCCCCTCTTTCCATGGCCTTGACGGTTCTCCTTTTGCTACCCCATGTCCTGAGCCTCATCTGGAGCTAGAAGGCAAAGGGGTAACCAACCTCCGCACCGTCAACCCCGGAGTGGAGTCGTCTTCAAACACGAGCAGTGACACACGTGTGCTTCCTGCAGACAAAGCTTAACCGGGAGGTATCCTTTTTACTGACCACTACGTTTGTTGAGGCTCTATGAAAATTTCTCTTTTCTCTCTTCTCTACATTGTCTCTCCCTTTCCTTTCTAACCACAGGGGGGAGACACTCCTGGTGTCTGTTGCCATGGCACTCTTTGTTGCAAATGACAACCCTGGTTTTGTGCACGACCTTTTCTCTGGATCGCCTCTGTTTTTTTCTCTAGCATGTGGGAGGCAGGCATCTGCCCAAACTGCCAGCAGAGAACCCGTTGTCAATAGAGCAACTGCCCCTTGCTATGACCTCCACCAGTCGTCTACGAAAATTCGACAGGTCCATCCTCGATCAATCGGTGGACCCAGACTGTCCCATTGACATCGATGACCAGACCAGCTTCATCAATCTGCTCTCCCAGGAGAACCGCGCCACCTATACCCAGTACACCACGTACTTTTCCTGGCTCCTCTTGCTCCAGGCGTCCCTCCTCATTCTCAAGTCCATCGGAGGGAACAGAGATGTGGCTGACTTGTTGCTCCTATTGTCCATCACCTTGTCGTTCATCCAACTACGATTCAACCTAGGAGGAGGTGGTGCGGATGATGCGGAGAAGGAGGGAACGAGTCGTACTGTCGATTACGAGAAATGGATCAGAATTGTTTCCGTGCTCATGGCAGCACAGTTGGTGACTGTTGCATATGTACGTCAGGACGTTATCTATGCCGTGCTCCCGGTGTTCAACTTAGCCAGTCCTGTGGTGTTTCGCATGTGGTACGAGAGCATGGGCGAGCTGGTGGGCGAGCTCGAGTCGCTCAAGTATAAGTACAAGGACGTGTAGGTGGAAAGCAGAGCGCATAATGTTATGATAATCTTGTGGTTGGGGTTGATATTCTCGTAGGTTCTTGCGAAATTTGTGAGAAAATGAAATGCATTGAAAAGGACGGCACCGAGCTGGAACGGCAGAGACAGCTGTTGACTCAGATGTAGTTCAGTCGATAAGGAAGGTAAAGATGCACCCCGGTCCCGTCTCTATTACTCCTATTTCCCACACAGAGTGGAGAGTTTTTTCGGATCCCACCACGGTAATACACCAATGTAGTCTAAGCCGCGATAGAAGCAAACCCAACCACCACGAAAGACAACGGGGGTCAGGACCACGCCGGTTTCGGGATGCTGAATAAGAAGGGTCTAACACACCTCCCACACCCACACCACGTCGGCCCCCCCCCCGAGCTTCAACCCCGCAGCACTTCGTATATCTCGACAAGAGAGACCTCATGCTCATTGTTTTCATCCCATGGCGTACCCCGCTCGGAGTAAGAAAAAATTGCACCACAAGGAGAGCGAGCGGCGGGTTGTCATTTAGTGAGGGGAAAAAGCAAGGCGGACACACGGGGGAAGAGTAGTTTTTTTGGGTGGTTGTGCGTGGTGTTGTGGGGCGGGGATCTGCCCCTGAGGACAGTGTGCATCCATCTCAGTTGTTGTCAAGGAGATGCAGCTGGGAAGGTGAAGCTCGTCAGAAGAGTGGTCCTCTATACTCTTCTATCCGAGTTTACGCTTTCCCCTTTGGACTTTCCACTTTCCCCCACCCCACTCGACTGTCCCCTCTCCACACACACACACCTCCCACACCCATTGTTAATCTTTTTCAGGACCAACCCCCACTTTTCTCTAAACACGCAAATTGCCAGTGTGTCTGGGAAAAAGAGGAGTTAACAAGGTGAAAGAAAGAAATTTTTTTCTCTGAGCCTGGGCGAGAGGCTCAAAGCTACCACATGGCAACACGCAAGAGACACCTCTACTACCAAGTGACGGCACAGCAGCAGGGTAAACCAGGAGGTGTTGAGCTGGGGGGAGACCGCACCTCCAGCCCCCATTCATGCTAGTTGATGCAAACAGCACGGCTGGCGTCGACAGCACCATGTTTGTGTGTACTGCCCCCCAGGTGGCTCACATACTGGGGTCAGTCCACACACACCCACCTGTCTCAAGTTTTATCAATTTGATCAGAGCGCATATGCAGGATTCACATCCCGATACTGCGGGTTTTTCCTTCTCACGCAAGCCTTTTACGATCACGCGATGGTTATGAAATATCAGGCAATGGGGGAAAATTTTTCTTTCATTATGTTCTTTTCAGGATATGCGCCAATTGTTGCGAGGTCGGAGCTCCGAAAATGGTCCCGCGACCCAGCGGATGATGTTAGCGGTGCCAAGGAGAGGAGCCACAGGGAGGCGAGTAATACCGTCGCCTCCAGTGCTGCGAAACGAAACTGTGGTTGTGCGTCTCATCTTCCCTTACTCTTCCCCTGGTGCAATGTGCCTTCTCTAATGTGGCCAATTAGAGCCCCCCCCAGGTGTTATATGAAATGTGGGCTCGATTTTGCGTGCGCGACAGCAAGGCAAGGCAAGGCAAAACAAGGTATGCTATTTCCCTGTCCTGTACGGGCAACATATACACAGAAGCGCTTTTCTTGACCCGTCTCGGTGCTAACTTTTCCTCCCAGGACGGCCATGGTGACTGGTTCTTGTGTATTTGCCACCCACCTTTCGGATATGTGCAAACGAGAAAATTTTTTTCATGTCCGCAGCCGGTTTATGTTGATCTACCGTGCATTTGCCTAAGAATCACCGCTGCAGCGCTGCCTCTGTCTTCCTCAATTGGTGTCATTGGGGAATGGACCGGGGATGCACCCCTATGTTATAGCAACTGTAGCAACTGTAGCAACTGTCCCCCTCAATGCCACACTCCCAAAAACTGTACAGATCTATAGCCTACCCTGTACTCTGCCTGGTGACGCAACGAGCCGCAAAAAGAAGCAGCATAATGAAGACCAGAAAAAAATTAGGCATAGTGCTATATGTGATGCGTTGCTGGTCTGCGCCTTTGAGTAAAAAACTAGTACTGGTGGCGATGAGATCAACACGTTCTAGAATAAACCGGGGCCTTCAGAGTATAGCAATAGTGAGGACTGAAGCGTGAAGTAGGATATAGCCCCATCACTTCCCCTTCTTTCCGACACATCTCTTTTCCCATTCAGGGGCTAGTCTCGAGACTCGTGGGCCTCACCCCCCTCCCCTTTGTCTCGGTTCAAGAGGTGCAAGGAGCAAACAACAGCAACGATGGGACCGAGACGAACACACACGTTGCTGGTACAACCATCCCCTTCCCTCTGAGAACCCAAGAGAAACAAAGAGAATTACACTAAAAATAATTTTTTTCTCTTTTTTTTCTCTTGTTTTATTATAGGTGCATGGATGCACAGGCGGGAAAACGTGACCACGTTTCTAGGCGCAGGTGTGGGTCCCCACGGGTGCCCCCCGAGAACATGCTCCCACGCCCATGCCCACGCCCTTTCCAGTGAAACGCCGCAGCGGAAAGGAGACAACGTGCGCAACCAAACGTGAGGCAGCAGGAAACATAGCACCGCCAGAACGGGAAATACGGATAGGGGGGTTAAAACCCTCCCTTCCCGAGGAAGTGGAGGGACACGGACACGGACACGGACATACCTCTCTTACTGTGGCCGGTGGCCACCACCTCTCCCTGTCTCTCCTTCTGTGGGGCTCTCACAGTTATTGGTTACAATTTTTCCGAAAGCGGGATATGGGCATTAACCGTGTAACCTGGATTTTTCACAACAGTGAAACGGGTTACTCGTTTCATAAGCACAGTGAAAGATTTCTCTTATACAAATCCCCGAGACAACGAGACTAAAGCGAAACTCGTGTGCCGTCTTTCACTTGTAAAAAAAAAAAAGAGAGA